>APFE030408142.1:119011-171490 GCA_000404065.3 Pinus taeda
CAAGTTTTTCCATTGATTTGACCATCCAAGAGAAATTGGCTTCAAAACCCTAGGAGAGGGAAATGAACTTGCCAAGGCACAACTGAAGCATGAACAAGACGTAAAATGACTCATTAGACACTAACATGATAATGAAAACCCTATGAATGATGATAGACTCAGCTAAATGATGACATAGACCGCCATTTGGACAACTTTAGAAGGAGTGAAAGCAAACCCTAGACCTAATGCCTAGTGACCAAATTTTGCTTGAAAACTCTTTGAAATGACAAAATTTGACCTTGACACTTCAAAATAACTTTGTAAGAGCATGTTTGATCACTGGAGGAAGGCTGGAAAGACTGACACTAACAGTGGTGACAATGAATAGTCAACCCATTGATTCAGAATGAATCATTTTGTTATTTTTCATCTATGTTGGGGCTTTTTTCATGGAAACACTAGAGGAATTAGCTTGTAAGGCCCATTTTAATGGTAGGTCTGAGCTCGGAAATTTGGGGTTTAGAACCTTCCCAATCCATTTTGAGGCTTCAAATGACACTTTTTGGGTCAAACCTTATGATCAAATCCCCCATTCCCTCGACATTATTCTACACATTGATACCTTTCCAAAGGTGTAAAAATCACTTTAATCAAAGGTTGAATTGCATCTTTCTCTAGAATTTAACATAACATTTTACATGTATGGGCATCTAACTATTTGTGAAAAGCATTGGGCCTCAAAATTTATTCCACTTTAATAATGGCTACACAAAAATGTGCATGCCTTAGAGCCATTGTTGAGGAATTGAGTTCTATGGGTAGAAATGTGACATAAAAGATGTTATTAGTTGGAGTTATGTGAAAGGCTTCATATTACTTTCCTACTTTGTGGGATGGAAACACTATATGTAGGGGTAATCTAGTGCAGTCAATGTTACTTCAAGATGAATAATCTACAATGTTGAGCTATAGGCTCCACATTGAGGAACATTGCAAAGAGGACCTAATAGATGCAAAAGCTAGTATAGTCAATGTTTCCTTTGTAAAGGAGTTATAACATCTACAACTTCAGGGGGAAAAGGACACAATATAGGTTAGGATACAAGGGATACTAATAGTTCTCTGTGTTATCATAAAGCACTATAGAATAAATAGGTCAATGTATGGACTAGACATGAGCCAAAGCTGGTAGTAATGGGGGGCTGTTGGGACAAGCTCATAGTCACAAAGATTGTAGTTGCATTATGTGAAAACATAGATCTACTTACATAGAGTTTTATTCAAATGACAGTTGATTTGGGTGAACCTGTTGAAATGAAGATATAATTGAAGCCTCATGGGAAGATGATAAAGAAATTATTATATAGGATGAACCCACATAATAAGGAATAGGTCAAATAAAAAATAGACAATATGTTGGACACAATGTTGCTCTTCTTAGTTCATGAATCCAATTGGATCAATTTGATCGTGACATGGGGAAAAAGGAAAAGTAGAATATGTGTCCATGTATGTTGATTTCCACGCACTTAATTAGTCCTATGTACATAATACCTTCCCAACCTTGTTTGGGAATGATATATTGGACACAACCATTAGAAATGAGGAGTATTCATGCATAAATTGTTTCATGTGATACAATTAGATCTACATATCCAAGGAAGATAAGAATAAAACTACATTCATGATTACTTAGGACTTGCACATTGACATTGTAATGTTGTTTAGAATAATGAATGCCCCTATAATGTTTCGTGGGATGGTAGTTGCAATATTCCGAGAATATATTCTTGAGTTCATTGAAGTATATTTGGATGAATAAACAATATGTAGTCTACTTAAGGATCATGTTTCAAAATTATAGTTCATGCTTGACAAGTGATGGAGAATGTTGTTGTTATTGAACATCAAGAAGTGTATGTTTTGTACCTTGTTTAGTGTTATGCTACAACATATAGTATGCAAGGAATGGTTAGTAGTGGATCCTACCAAGACTCTAGCCATTACTAACTTGCCTATACTTAGTACCATGATGACAATTTGATCCACTTTAGGACATTTTGGATGCATAATCAAAGGATACATAGAATTAATAGTGTCAATGGAAGAGGTTTTCTGAAAAGTGGTCTCATTTGTTTAAAAAAACAATATTTAAGGTAGGATTCATTGGATTGAGGAAATGGATGGTCACAATGTCAATAATCATGTTTCGGGAGTGCACCAAAATTTTTCATGTGCATTTTAATGCCTCTAGCTTCACAATGAGTAATGTGTTAGTGTAACCAAAATGAAGGAACACTAACTCGTTTAGTGTACATCGCCATAGAAAGTGAAGGATTAGTAATGGTGTATTATTCACCTACTTTGTTAAGCCCTTTATAAGCCTATGTTAACCAAAATACCCCTTATTAATCCCTAGATATTGAGTGATTACATTTACATTGCTATAGTGTTATGTATGTTTAATGGTGATGTCATTGATGTCAGCATCCATTAATGAATGCTCTTATTATTTGTTTGGATTACCTCAGTTGGAAGCTCCAATCGGAGGATGGATGGAAACCCTTGTATCCTTTCATTCATTGTGGTTTTTGAAGATGAAAAGCAACAAAATTGACCTCAATATCATTATCATTAGATTCTCCTCATCAAGTTATTTCTAGTGGTATGTTGCATGCCATGAGAGGCCTCACGGTTTGAGGGATATGCCTCTTAGAAGACCGGAGACCCATTCTGGATCAAGAAGCTCCAAAGCAATGCCACAAGTAAATGAGTTTTTATTAAATAATTTAAGTCAAAATGTGGCTCTTAAAGTTGAAACCCTAGTCAAAGATGCCCAAAGGAAAAGTTTCCAAGTACATTATATTTTAATAAAATTAAAAGTAGCATGGGCATATCCAAAATAAGTTTATTAAGGGAGCCAAAGATGAATTCAAGTCGACCTCATTAAAGTGTGGAATCCAATAATTAAATTTTTTAATTCAAATTAAAAACCTTACCTTCCCTCTAAGTTGGTTGACCCTTCGATTCAATCATCGAAAACTAGATAATGGCACATGTATAATCACAAGATTATCCAATTTGATTCGCATTTTTTCTGAAGTAGTTTTTAAAACTGCGGAGAAGATCTAAAATATTCTGGCGAAAAGGTTTTGTGGTTCATTTTTTATTTTTTGTTTTTGGGCATAAGGGTTACTATCTAGTAATATAGGTGGAACTTTCCTCACTATATATATGAACGCTAGAGAAATTGCCATTCTAATTGTTGTTTGTTCTGGGTTCCGATCTGTCAAAAATATTCATGAAGTTCTAATCATTATTTATTAGATCTATGATCCATGTGTTCCTTGAGTTACTCAATATGACGTGAACGAGGCAATATCTTTACACAGCGAACTACTTTGTTGATACAGGACTCGTCATTTAAGAGTAAATTTTGGTGTGACATTTATTCTGGAAGTCTCAGAATTTGATATTGTTTAACAAGAAACAACATCTTAAAGGCATAATCTCCTGGTGTATCAAATTTGAATATGACAAATGTATCTTCGTGTATAAGTATTTACATTTGTGTATAAAACCATGATTCTCCTATTTAAAAATACCTTTTGTGGCTTCCAAACCATAACAGAGTTAACTTGCCAAGATCCAGTCAAAGTGGACAAACTATTATGGCCCATGCGATGTCGGTTTATCACTGAAAGGTTTCAAACTCTGAAGCATTATAGTGATATATATATCTTAGTTTCTAGGTTGCTTTCTCCATGGGGTATTTTGCTATTGGTTGAGGTTTTTCCTTGATTACAACACAAGCAGTAATTGATGCTCATTAAGCCAAATTATATCTCATAACTTTAGTGAACTGGAAGTGATAACTTCGGTAAATATGTTGACTGAATTGCTTGAATTTAGATATCACATATAATTCTAAACCAACAATTTCTTGATGCCCTAACCATTAAACATTAGTCCATCTAGTGGATTTAAAGTTCGATCCAAATTTGAAGTGACCACTATAGTATACAAGAATGTGCACGTCACTCCACAATACTCAAGGGTCTTTGAGTTGAAAGAGATACATTTTACAGTCATTGAGTTTACAATTGATTGTAGTAATATATGGCAGTTAGGATCTTGTCGCGTTGTCTTCATTAATGAAAGTATACAATTGACACTTATAGGAAGTTAAAAATTGAAATGTTATGAGCATTATTCAAGCCTGAATCAGTCTTGGACCTCTCTTGACTAGTATCAATAAATAATGTGAAGCTTTGATACCAAATAAAGCCTCTTAAGCTCAAGGAAAGACATACCTAAGAGTCAACACCATTATTCTCCAGTTGAAGGAAGTTTGATCATTACACCTGAACAAAAACTGAAATAGCACACTTGAGAGTCCTGGAAGATGTATTTGAACCTCAGCCTGAGTTGTTAAGCTGATGAGCAAAAGTAATTATTGTTAATCACTAAACCTTTTGACCGTACCCCTGTTGGATGATGAATGCACCATGTTATGGTTTCACAAGTGGTTGTGACCTAAGTACAATAAGAAGCACATAACTAAATGATATGGATGCATGACAATGATAATGATGGCTGGTGAATGGTCTATGTGACATTAATGACATGTGCTTCAAATTGACAGTAAACCAGTGAGTAATATTTCTAGCAATATATATGAAGGGCATGCGACAGTGATCATACTCTATGATACATATGATTGATGATTATGACCCTTGATATGCCAAAAGCCTTGTCTAATAGTAACTTATGTTGTGGAAGTAACAGTATCCTATAGTACAACTTTTAATAAATTATATGTTACTGTTATATGGTTTATATATTGTTGCACTAGAATAGTTGTTTGACAATAATTTCATGACTGATATTGGATTTGTATGACTGGCATATCTTGATAAACAACAATTTGGTATTGGCAGCGTTGGTGAGCAAAATTTGACTTGATCTTACACAATATTTGGCTTGTGTTACTAAGCTAGGGTTTTGAAATCCATTATTAAGATTCAAAATCTATTGAGAAGTAAGTAGAGCATATATTTCAGGGTCTATATTTGGTGACAATACATTATTGCAGAGCAGTCAATTGGTTGGGGTTTATGGTTGATGCAGCTAGGGTTTGATATGCAGATAGAGCGAAAGAAATTATGCAGTACTCAGATTGGGTACTATATTTAAGCAAAATTATGGTTTGATAGTAGCACAAAAAGTGAGGAGTTATTTGTGTGTATAGTTGTTGAATGCAAGAGTTTACAATATTAGGGTTTGTTGAGCGAAATTGATCAATGAGGTTGCCACTATTTGACAATGATATATAGTAGTAGAGTAGATTGTATTACAGTTCTTTTATATTGATTTAGAGCATAGGTGGATCGAATCTGAAAATGAACATGGTCCACCGATTGATTAGGGTGGTAGGGTGGTGCAAGGAAGTAGAGTGAAGTCTCCTTCAGGTTGGATCCTGAGAACGCTCTAGGGCAGAAGGGTGGTGCTAGAGAAAGTTGGAGCCTGCACAGGGCACTGGAGCATCAGTCTAGTTGCAGCTACTAAACAAGGAGTTGGAGCACCTTCAGGTTGGAGCCTGTAAACTAGGGCATTGGTGATCAAGTTCTCAGTATTTAGCTCAAAAATAAAAGTTATCATAATGGCTCGAAACTTGAATGATCGTGTCCATCTCAGAAAAACGATCCTAACGCAACATCTTTCGTCAAAAACCGAGTTTGTATTAGAAAGTTATTATGTTCTAATCACTTTGCTAAACATGCGAAATTTTCAAAAAAAATGCCTAGTCACTCCATAATCAATAGTCCATACTACTAACATGGCAGGTGACTAGGCATGGTCAACATTGGTCAACGGCGAATCAGGGATCAACAAGTGGCATTATCTAGTTGGGTTGTACAAGTGATTTGTTGGCACGTTCTTATTGGTGGATTTCTAGACCAATGGAAGAATGCCAAATGGCAAGCCCAGAGGTTGCCATGTGGCACATCCCAAGGGTTGGGTTGGTGGTCTATGCATTGGAGCAAAATTTATTGGCGGAATTCAAGATCGAACCCATGACCTACTGCATACAAACCTCACGCCTTAACCATCTGTTCTACACAATGTCTCTTACCCATAGAGTTCACGACATATATTTAATGTGTAGTGGTTTGAGCTTGGGTGATTATGGGAGGGCCAGCCCGTAGGCCAGCCCTCCCCCCATGTGAACACAATATATATAACTGCAAATAGTTATCAAAACCAGTGGCTAACCTAACCACTCTGTAACATTAATTTTCATGTGAACACCGCAACCTCAAACAGTCAGTTAACTATGACGGTTCCGCTCAAAACCATCACTGGAACAGTTAGCATGTGAACACGACACCGCAAAATGGTCCGCTCCAATGGTTCCAACCAACAGTTAATGCGACATAACCGTTACATGTGACCAGGCCTATTAAATCATCGGAGGCTACGGTCTTAGTTAGCACTAATCCCCTTTTAAATTTAATTAAGAGCATTTAAGCCTTAATTAACTACGAGTTTATTTTGGCGGTGCCCCCAAATTTGGGCCTGCCACCAATTTTAGCAGCGCTAACTGGAGATGTTCCAGAATTAGAGGAGAAAATGTAGGAAAAGATTGACTGAGCTCAAGAGAAGTCAATTTTGACCAAATTGAGGTCAGAAAGAGGTGTTCTTGGCTAATTTGGACATTCTTAACACATTGGTGCAGGTATCAGGATCCATAGAGCTTTTAAACAACATTTTTGTCACATTAAGCTAATACAGAGGCCCAAGCCATGGAAGCTGGACCAAGGAGATGTAGCCCAGGAGGGGTGAACTCCATCAAAACATTGTGTTAATGTGTCTCTTTGATGGTTTGTTGTACTTTGAATATTTGTTGTTCAGTATTTGTTTTGAAGTTATTTTGCTCATGAATGTCACTTTAAACTTAAGGAAATTTACCTGATTGTATGCACAAACAACTAAGGAAACCTTAGCACAAGAAGCAATAAGCAAGCACATGTTTATAAATTTGTAATTGTTATTAGCACAACAACACTAATCATAAAAAAATAGATCAAGTTAGTATCAGAGCATAGGTTGAATTGCTTGATTGCTTGAGTTTGTGCAATTAGGGTTTAATGGTTGCAAAATTGTGATGATTACAAGGTTAAAGTTGCATAAAGGAGAAGGGAAGCTATTGGTTGCAACTCCTGAGGTAATTCCCAGAAGAAGGAGATCCACAAGGCCACAATCTCCACAACCCAAAGTTCCAATTCCAGTTGCACTTGAAACTCCTCAATTTTTTCCTTCAACTGAGATTGAAGAGGCACCAACAGTACCAATTTTTGAGTCTAAATCCATAGCCATTATGTCTAGAGAAAGAGAACCTGCAGGTCCCTCTTCAATATAGGAAGAATTCAAGAAATATTTCTTCATTTTAATTGAGATGGTTAAATTCCTCTATGAATAGAGGAACACTAGAATGGTTGGAGAGAGTTCTAAACCTCCACATGGAGAAGGAAGCTTAGAGGAAAAAAAGATGAGAAGAAGGATTCCAAAGGGAATGGTGGAAATCCACCTCCATCTCCACTAGCCTCATCATCTTCCTCATCATCTCCATCATCTCACACAGCATCATCTTCCACTACCACCACTGAAACTACTCATACTGATTCAAAAACCCCAAAAGGAAAGACTCCATTACTGAAATTGGACATAAAATTTGAACTTCCCATGTACAATGGAGAGGCGAATGCAGAAAAGTTGGACAATTGGATTCGATCGTTGGAGGTATACTGCAGAATTCAAAACCTTCAAGAAGATGACATAAGGATCCAGTTGGCTTCATTGAGGCTGGAAGGAGATGCACTAGTTTGGTGGGAAGCAAAGACTCAAGAGGAAATGAGAATCCATAGTAAGGTATCCATTACTTGGGTTGAATTTGTTTTTGCAATTGAAATATATTTTTATCCTTTAGCCTATATGCAAAAATACATTATGAGCTGGCAGAATTTTAGGCAGCTTAAAGGCCAAACAATCCAAGATTATACACAAGAGTTTAGAAAAAGGGCTTTGTTATTAGGAGTGAATTTGAATTCCCAATATACACTGCTAAAATATATTGGGGGTTTGCATTGCTATCTGAAACATACTATTCTTATGTTCAATCCAAACAATTTAGATGACGTATGTGTGCAAGCCATGCACCTTGAATCTAGAGGAAAGAACATTAAGGAAGAGGGTAGTAAGAGGAAGCCATTCAAGGGTAAGGAGAAAGAGAAGGGTGGAAAATGGAAGGGAAAGAAGAATGCAAGTGTGAAGAAAGAAGGGGAGAAAAACACATGCAAACATTGTTCCAAAGAGGGGCATGATAAAGCCCACTACTGGAAATTTCATCCCGAATTAAGGCCTAAGAAACAAAACAATAAGGGAAAACAAAAGACAACTGCTACCACACAACATGACCTTGGTTTAGATTCTGGTGATGAGACCAAGATTTTAGCCATGGTAACAAAAGGCAAAGAAACTATTGCAAGCACTATTTCATCACATAATCAAAATAACACTCCAAATGAAGAGTCAAGAATAGATTTGTTTCATGCTAGAGTGGTTTCAAATCATACAAAGATTGATGCATTATTTTATAGTGGGTCACAATCAAACTTGATTTCAAAAGACTTGGTTAAAAAATTAAACCTTGAAATTGTACCTCATCATAAGCCATATCCATTGGGTTGGATAGTTAACAATGCAAACTTACAGTTTACAAGGAAGTGTTTATGTTAGAAAATTATATATTACAGAGCAATGGAACACATAAAATATATTGCAAAAATATAAACATAGAAAAACACATAAAACAAGAGAGACACATATATACGTGGTTCACCCAATTTGGGCTACATCCACGGAGAAACATCCAGTCCTTCCTTCTATATTATCCAGCAAACTGAAGAGCTACAACCTACTGTAGATCCGTTGTAATTCCCTCTTCGCTCTCACACAATCTCCTCTCTCTTTCTCACTCAGAATACAGATCTACTTAGACGCAATACAATCCCCTCATATATAGTGAGGGGTTGCCTTCTAGGGTAGAAAACCCTAAATTAAACATAACTTCTACCATCGGATCTCTTCCTAATGAACGTCCCAGATTGACTACGAAATTACAACATTTTATGAGGCAATTTTACATCTATTTTTAGTTTCGAGGGCGCTGCCCCCGATCCCCTGCCAGGGGGGGCTCCCAAAGATCGTAGCTGCCCCCCTAGACCCCCCTTGCAGCGTACATTTTAAGGGCAGCGTTGTTGCCACATTACGAACTAGGGTCCAATGCGGTGATACCTTTGAATAAAGAAGATAATCAGGCTCCACACCCAACAATCTCCCACTTAGAGACTGATTATAGCAACACCACCGCTGCTTCATTTGTTGGACAATGACTCCACTTTAGACCTAGTTGTTTCTCATCTTCATCATCATACTTGAAGACCAATTGAAACCAAGCAGAATCTCAATTTCTCCCCTGTTACAAATTTTGTTAACATATCTGCAGGATTCTGGCTAGTGTGTATCTTTTCCAGCTTCAACTGTACATCTTCCAACACTAACCGTATGAAATGGTACTTGAGCTATATATGTTTAGTCTTGGAATGAAATGCAAAGTTCTTTGCAAGATGTATGGCACTCTGGCTGTCACTGTATAACTTGCCCAACTCCTGCTTCCTTACCAATTCATCCAATTAACCTTTTGTAACCAAATCATTTCTTTACTAGCCTCTGTAGCAACAACATACTCTATACTTTCGTTGTGAGAGTGCAACAACACTTTGCAGTTTTGAAACCCAACTGCAGTTGTTCCACCTACAGTAAACACATACCTTGTGGTGCTCCTCCTTTATCTCTATCACCCGCCATATCTGCATCAACATATACCCTATAGAGAAAATGTTTGAACCACCAAATCATAATTCTTGATTTGTGGTACCTCTCAAGTACCAAGAATCCACTTCACCGCCATCCAATGTATTTTTCCTAGATTGTTTCATGTACCTTCTTACAACTCCCACTGCATGTGCAATATCAAGCCTTGTGTAGAAAATTGCATATATTAAGCTTCCAATTGTTGAATGCATATGGAACTTTAGACATATAATCCATTTATTCCCTAGTCTTGCGACACATTTCTTACTTAGTTTGAAATGGGCTAGGGAAAAGTATATACTAACTGGTTTTCATTATGATAATAAACCTTTTCAACACCTTTCATATGGTACTCACTCTGAGACAATGTTAATTTGTGATTCTTCCTGTCTCTAATTATTCTCATACCTAGGATTTGTTTTACAGCACCCAAATCCTTCATTGCAAATGAGTTTGCCAATTTTATTTTGAGCACATTTATTTCCTGCATGTTAGAACCTGCAACAAGCATGTCATCTACATACAATAACAATATAATATAGCTACCATAATTTTGCCTTTTGAGATAAACACAATGATCAGAGTGACATCTAGTATAACCTTGTTCAGACATAAACCCGTCAAATTTTAGATATCACTGCCTTGGACCCTATTTTAAGTCATACAAGCTCCTCTTCAACCTGCACACTAATTTCTCCTTCCCTTTTACCTCATATCCGTGTGGCTGATGCATATATATCTCTTCCTCCAAATCCCCATGGAGAAAGGTAGTCTTTACATCTAATTGCTCAAGATGTAAATCTTCAGCTGCTACTAGACTTAAAATAGTTCTGATTGAAGTCATTTTAACAATAGGAGAAAATATCTCATCAAAGTCTATACCCTTTTTCTTTGTAAACCCCTTCACCACAATTCTAGCTTTAAACTTTTTTCTACCTCCATCTTGTTCCTTCAACTTGTAAACCCATTTATTCTGCAATGTTGTTCTACCTGCAGGGAACCTGACTAAGTCCTAAGTCTGGTTATGTGCTAAGGAGTCCATCTCTTTTTTCATGGCTTGCTCCCACTTCTTCATGGTTTCTACCTCTACTACTTCTTCATAACATTCTAGTTCACCAAAATCAGTCAACAATACATAATATAATGAAGGAGAGTATCGTTCAGGTGGTCTACTTATCCTGGTAGATCTTCTAACATCACTTTCAAGCATTTGAGGTGCTTGTTGTTGTTGTGGTTGTTGTTGTTGTTCTGGTTGTTGATCATTGTGATTTTCAAACACCTTCACTTTTTCTGTGATCTCTTCAAGCACTGTGTATTCTTTGTTTTCTTTTTCCTATTTCTTTTCCTGCATCTGATCCTTATACAAAACCTTTTCATTGAATATGACACCTCTACTTCTAATGATTTTGTGTTTTTATAATCATAAAAGCTATAACCAAAATCATTAACACCATATCCAGTAAAGGTACATTTCTTTGATTTTGCTTCAAGCTTTGTTCTATTTTCTTTATTAATGTGGACAAATGCTTCACAACCAAAAGTCTTTAAAAATGAGTAGTTTACATTTTTACCTGTCCATGCCTCCTCTAGAATACCACCATCCAAGGAACTTGAAGGGCCCCTGTTTATTAGATAAACAACAATATCTATAGCATCTACCCAAAATTGTAAAGGTAATCATGCATGCAATCTCATACACCTTGCACACTCCATGATTGTCATGTTCATCCTTTCTACCACACCATTTTCTTGTGGTGTTCCTGGAACTGTCTTCTCTCTGCGAATTCCATTCTCTGAACAGTACCTATCAAACTCTTTGCTGCAATATTCACCTCCATTGTCTGATCTGAGACCCTTCAACCTTTTTCATGTCTCATTTTCAACCAAAGCTTTCCATTTCTTGAAAGTATCAGATACATCAGATTTATTTCGCATACAATAAATCTAGGTTTTTCTAGTTGCATCGTCAATAAAAGTAACATAATAATGAGAGCCACTAAGAGATGATACCTAATCAGGTCCCCATACATCTGTATGCACAAGCTCTAATTTTTCGCTCTCCTTTTCTTTCCCAACTCTGAGGAATCTGACTCTCTTATGTTTTCCATAAACACAATTCTCACAGAATTTTAAATCAACATGCTTCAAACCTGGCAACAAATTTCTGAAGTGAAGAATACGCATCCCCTTCTCCCTCATGTGCCTAAGCCTATGATGCCACAATGTTGTATCCTCTCCTGTAGAGGTTAAATCATTAACAAAATTAGAAATATTATTACATAAATACAATGTACCAACCTTTTCTCCTTTTGCTATTACCAGGGCTCCTTTAGTGACCTTCCAAGTTTTATCTGTAAAAGTAGTTACACGACCTTCACCTCCCAACTGCCCTGTTGAAATTAGAATTTTCTTCAGCTCTGGAACATGTCATACCTCCTTCAATAGCCATTGATTTCCATTCTGTTGTTTTATGAAAATTGTACCCATTGCAATGATTTTACAGGGTTTATCATCACCCAATCAAACCTGTCCAAAATCTCCTTGAACATAATCATGAAAATGTTTCCTATCAGGTGTGGCATGGAATGAGGCCCCTGAATCTACCACCCAGGCATCAATAATATTTTCTAATGAAATAATCAAATCATCTTGCAACACATCACCTGTCACATTCGCTTCATGATTTTTTTCTTATTGTGTGTCTCCTTCTTTTCCCTTCTGATACTTGCAGTCTTTCTTCAAGTGTCCTTTCTTCCCACATTTCTAGCACACTATCCCCGATCTGGACTTGGATCTGCCTTTCCTTGACTTACTGCGATATCCTCAGCTCTTCCCTCTTTCCATTTTTTCCCCTAGTCTCTGCAGTCAAAGCATTACCTGATGTCTCACCAGAGCTTTTATGTCGCATTTCCTCGCTAAGGATTGCACCGACAACATCATCAAACTTTAAAGTACTAGATCCAAAGATAGAGTTACTAATGACCATAACTAAACCATTCACACTTTCTGGCAATGAGCATAGATATAATAGAGCCCTAACTTCATCATCAAAAGTTACCCCTACAGGACTTAACTGACTAGTAACTGTGTTAAATTCATTTAAATGATCAGCAACAGATCCACCTTCTGACATCTTCATATTAAATAAACACTTCATAAGAGATACCTTATTTGAGGCCGAGGGTTTTTCATATAGTTTGGCCAATGTTGACATTAAACCCTCTGTTGTCGTTTCCTTTGAAATATTAAACGCTACTGAAGCCGCTAGACATAGCCATATTGTTCCAAGTGCCTTTCTATCGAGAATATCCCATTATGTATCTATCATACTCGTCGGCTTCTTTGTCTTTCCGCTCAATGGTGAGTACAGATCTCTCTGATACAGATAATCTTCCATCTGCATCTTCCATAGCTGGTAGTTTTGGCCATTAAATTTTTCGACCCTAAACCTACCATCTTCTGCCATTGCTCCCACTCGAAGGAGGAACCCTTCTCTTCTACGATTTTATCATCCAAATAGACCTTTGGCTCTGATACCAATTGTTAGAAAATTATATGTTACAGAGCAATGGAACACATAAAATATATTGTAGAAATATAAACACAGAAAAACACATAAAACAAGAGAGACACAAATATACGTGGTTCACCCAATTTGGGCTACGTCCACAGAGAAATAGTCAGTCCTTCCCTTTATATTATCCAGCAAACTGAAGAGATACAACCTACAACAAATCTGTTGTAATTCCCTCTTCACTCTCACACAATGTCCTCTCTCTTTCTCACTCAGAATACAGATCTACATAAATGCAATACAATTCCATCATATATAGTGAGGGGTTGCCTTCTAGGGAAAAAAAACCGTAAATTAAAATAACTTCTATCGTCAGATCTACAGCTAATGAACAACCCATATTGACTACGAAATTACAACATTTTACAAGGCAATTTTACATCTATTTTTAGCTTCTGGGGCTCCCAAAGATCGTAGTCACCACCCTGGACCCCTCTTGCAACATACATTTTACAAGCGGTGTTGCCACCACATTACGAACTAGGGTCCAATGTGGCGATACCTATTAATAAAGAAGATAATTAGGCTCCACAACCAACAATTTATTCAAGTTCGCAATTACTGAAAAGTTCATTAATGAAGTTGAGTTAGATGTAGTTCCACTTGACATCTCAGGAATCATTTTGGGTAGTCCTTATTTGTATGATATAAAAGCAGTATTTTATCACCATGACAACAAATACATATTTCTCAAGAATGGGGTGGGGTACATAGTAAGAGCCCATCGCAAAACGCTGAACATTTCTTTGGTTCATGCAGGGCAGATGAAGAGACTAGTAAATGCAAGTAAAAATTTTGTACTTCTCACGATCAAGAAAAAGAATAATATTGATTATGAATCTTTTGAAGGTTGTGATGATAAATTTAAATCTAATTTATTTGATGTGGTGAGCAAGCATGGCGAGATGTTTCAGGAACCAAAAGGGTTACCTCCCAAGAGGGAAATTCAGCATGATATTTAGTTGCAATAGGATGTTCCACTTCTGAACATTGGCATGTATCTCATGTCTATTATGGAGAGCCTGGAAATCAAAAAGAAAAGTCAAGAATTGTTGAGCAAAGGTATCATACGCCCATCTACTTCACCATGTGGTTCGCCCATTATCTTGTTGCCAAAGAAGGATGGAACTTGGCACATTTGTGTGGATTTTTGTGCACTAAATAAAATCACGGTAAAGAATCCACTCCCAAGAATTGATGATTTTATTGATCAATTGAGGTATGCAAAGTATTTCACTAAGTTAGAGTTACAAAGTGGTTATCATCAAGTTAGGAAGTTGCAGAAGACATTTAGAAAACTGCATTTAAAACTAAACAAGGATTGTTTTAGTGGCTTGTTATGCCTTTCGGTCTCACAAATGCTCCAGCTACTTTCATGAGGGTAATGAATGATGTATTGAGACCATTTCTAGATGATCTTGTCATTGTCTACTTAAATGATATCCTCGTATTCAGCAAGTCAAGAGATGAACATGTCATTCATGTAAACAAAATACTTGATGTCTTAAGAAAAGAACAATTGTTTTTAAAGATATCAAAGTGTGAATTTGGAAAGACTTCTTTAGTGTATTTGGGACACATTGTTGGAGGAGGTGAGCTGAAGATAGACCCCTCTAAGGTTGAGGTCATTCTGAATTGGCCCAAGCCCAATATAGTTACAGAGTAAGAAGCTTTTTAGGGGCAGCACAATATTGGAGAAATCTTATTGCTAATTTTTCTTCCATTGTAGCTCCATTACATGCATTGACAAGTGTCAAGAAAGTCTTCCATTAGGGATATGTACAGCAGAAATCATTTGATGCTTTGAAGCAAAATATAAGTTCAGCACCAGTATTGGCACTTCCAGATCTTAGACAACCATTCGAGATTCAAATGGATGCAATCGATTATGCCATGGGAGCAGTTCTATTGCAGCATGGTAAGCCCATTTCATTTCATTATGAAATATTTAATGGATTTGTAACTAACTTTCCCACATATGAAAAATAACTATATGCATTGGTACAAAGTGTTAAGAAATGGAAGCACTATTCATTGTGAAAGGAGACAATCATCCATACCGACCATCAACCATTGCAGTATTTACAGTCACAATTAAAGTTGCAGCAGTCATGACATTTCAGATGGATGGGTTTTCTACAACAATTTCATTTGGTTATCAAGTATAAAAAGGGAATCTACAATAAGGTAGTTGATATGCTTTCAAGGCCTATTGTAAATTCATCTTTTATACTCAAGCATAATTTTGTTTTGCATGAAAGTTACATAGAACAATATGCAAATGATAGTGACTTTCAAGAAGTATATGCAAGATTGGGTCAAGGAAATCAAATTGAAGAGTTGGATTATCATGTACATAATAGTTTGTTGTATCACTTGGGCAAGTTGTGTATTCCACAGGGAGAAAGAAACAGTATAATAAGGGAGGCACACACTTCATTAATTGCTGGAAACTTTGGTGTACGCAAGATAGTAGTGAATCTTCAAAGGTATTGTTATTGGCCACGCATGTTGGATAATTTATCTCATTTCATAAGAGGATGTTCTTTATGTGCTACAAGTAAGCCTAGCAATAGGAAACTTGGTTAATATACTTCACTTCTGGTACCTTAACGTCCATGGGAGAGTATCTCAATGGATTTTGTAGGAGGTCTTCCATTGTTAAGGAAAGGTCATGATTACTTGTCTGTCATTGTAGACATGTCCAACAAGATGTGCATACTAACACCGTGTAAAAAGAAAATTACGTATGAACAAACAGATCATCTTTTCTTCCAAAACATTTGGGTTCATTTTGGTCTTCCTACTTCTATTTTAAGTGATCGAGATTCTCAATTTGTTGGGAATTTTCGGTCAAATTTGTGGGGCATGATGGACATAAAGTTAAAGAAGAGTACAACCTTTCATACACAAACAGGTGGACAAACCGAGGTGGTCAATCGAACAGTTAACCATCTTCTCAGAGGATATTGCAAAAAACATCCCAAGTTGTGGAATGAACAGTTGCATTACATACAGCATGCATACAACAGGGGAAAGATTTCTTCCACAAACACATCGTGATTTGAGGCATGTTATGGGTACTAGCCAAGATCACCATTGGACTTCATCTTTGATAAATATGTCGCCATCGATGGTCACAGTGACATCAACAAGGCAAGGAAGTGCATAGAGCAAATTTCGTTGATACATCATACAATGCAACAACAACTTGAGAAAAGTCAAAGTAGCTACAAGGCAAGGCATGACAAACACCGAGTTGATCACAAATTTCAAATTGGCGACGAAGTTTGGTTATATAATAACAAAGAGAGACTTCAAGGGGAAGGTAAAAATATTAAACCAATCCGTTATGGTCCTTTTAAAATTCTGGAAAAGATTGGTAATAATGCATTTAAGCTTGATTTGCCTCCTTATATGAAAATATACTCTGTTGTTAATGTTGAGAATTTGAGATTGTTTGAGCATCCTTTGATTAATGATCAAGGAGAGCATGTTCAGCTGACATCAATAGAGGATTTCTCGCCAAAATATCTAGGTGAGCTTCAACAAGATCTCATACTTGACAAAAGAACCAAAACTTAAAAGAGAGGGGATGTTGAATACCTTAGAGTGGGACTCAAGGGACAAAAGCCTCCTCAAGCCAAAGGGTTGCAGACCGAGAAGGTGAGGGAGTTGTACCCTCACCTGCTGAAAAATTGATAGTATCTTTTGGAGTCCAAAAGGCTTCTAGTGAGGAGGAATGATCAGTTGCTTAGTATTTAGCTCAAAAATAAAAGTTCTTAGAATGGCTCAAAACTTGAATGAACTCATCCATCTCAGAAAAATGATTCTAATGCAACTCGTTTCGTTTAAAACCAAGTTCGTATGAGAAAGTTATTTTGTTCTAATCACTTTTCTAAACACGCGAAATTTTCAAAAAAATGCCCAGTCACTACACAGTTAGTAGTCCGTACTGATGACGTGGCAGGTGACTAGGCAAGGTCAACATTGGTCAATGATGAATTAGGGATCAACAAGTGGCATTATCTGGTTGGGTTGTACAGGTGATTTGTTGGCGCGTTCTTATTGGTAGATTTCTAAACCAATGGAAGAATGCCACATGGCAAGCCCGAAGGATGCCACGTGGCACCTCCCAAGGGTTGGGTTGGTGGTCTACACATTGGAGCAAAATTTATTGGCGAAAGACAGGGTTGAACCCATGACCTACCGCATACAAACCTCACGCTTTAACCGTCTGCTCTACACAATGTTTCTTACCCATAGAGTTTGCATCATATATTTAATGTGTAGTGGTTTAAGTTTGGGCAATTAGGGGAGGGCCAACCTCCCCCCATGTGAATAAAATATATAAATAAATATATATATCCGCAAAAAGTTATCAAGACCAATGGCTAACCTCACCACTCTGCAATGTTAATTCGCATGTGAACACCGCAACCTCAAACAGTCAGTTAACTCCAATGGTTCTGCTCCAAACCATCACTATGATGGTTAGCATGTGAACATGACACCGCAAAATGGTTGGCTCTGGTGGTTCCGAAAAACGGTTAATGTGACATAACCATTACATGTGACCAGACCTATTAAATCGCTGGAGGCTACGGTCTCAGTTAGCGCTAATTGCGTTTTAAATTTAATTAGGTGAAGTTAAGCCTTAATTAACTACGAGTTTAGTTTGGCGGTGGATTTGGCAATGCCCCCAAATTCTGGCCTGCCACCAATTTTAGCAACGCTAACTGGAGATGTTCCAGAATTAGAGGAGAAAATGTCTAGGAAAAGGTTCACTGAGCTCTAGAGAAGTCAATTTTCGACCAAATTAAGCTCAGAAAGAGGTGTTCTTGGCTAATTTGGACATTCTGAACACATTAGTGTAGGTATCAGGAGCCATAGAGCTTTGTAAATAGAATTTTTTCCACATTGGGCTAATACAGAGGCCTAAGCCATGGAAGTTGGACCAAGGCGATGTAGCCCAGGATGGGTGAACTCCTTCATCAAAACATTGTGTTAATGTGTCTCTTTGATGGTTTGATGTACTCTGAATATTTGTTATTCAGTATTTGTTTTTGAAGCTATTTTTCTCATGAATGTCACTTTAAACTTAAGGAAATTTACCTGATTGTATGGACAAACAACTAAGGAAACCTCAACACAAGAAAAAATAAGCAAGCACATGTTTATAAATATGTAATTGTTATTAGCATAGCAAAACTAATCATACAAAAACAGATTAATTGGAGCATCCTCCTAGTTTAAATTGGTATATATGGCATTAGAGTGTTCTACAAGTTGGACCCTATAAACCAAGGGGTTGGAGCCTCCTTCAGTTGGAGCTAAAAGCTTTATGTAAATATTTTTAAAGACATATATTAAGAATTGTTTGGTGGTTTTTTTTTCCTAGAGGGGTTTCCACCAAAAAATCTATATGACAATGTCTTTATTATTGTGCATTGTTGAATGGTTTTGTTTATTATTTCTATTATCTAATACTAATTAATGTGAACTTAATGCTCTAAAGATTAAATTAACTAATTGGTAAGAAATATTGATTCACCCCCCTCTCAATCTCAATATTTCCAACAATTGGTACCTGATCAGGTTCCTTCAGTAGCAGATTGATAGCTGGAAAGGAGATCTCATAGTACAGAGATGGGAAAATCAAAGAAGCAAGTTTCCAAGTATTCAAAGGAAGTTCCAGCTATTGAAATAATTTCGGATCCTATTACCGTTGACAAAGAAAAGGACACAAAAAGAGTGTTTTTCATGGCTAGGGATAACAAGAAGAAAGCTCTTGAAGAAGAAGATGAAGAGATGAACGAGATTGAATTTCAAAATGAAATTGTCAGAGTTATAAATGAGAATAAGCTTGAAAAACAAAACGTCAAACTTATGAAAGTCAAACTGAAGATAGCAAAATAACATGCCAGAAGCCTCAATAAGAAGAATGAAGAATCAAAGTAGTTCATTGTCAACCTTAAAGTGCAGTTGGAAGAAGCCATAATAGTTAAAGAATCATTTAGAAGATAACTTGAAGAAAGTAACAAAGAATGGAAGAACATAGAAAAGGAAAATCGCGCACTCAAGGAAGAAGTTTCTCTTTTGAAGCTCCTACTGTGGGAAGCAGAAAAGAAAGATAAATGCATGGAAAGGTAATGAAAGGAATATGGTAAAAGGTATGTATCTAAATTTTATCAAGAAAAAAAGGAAATATATGCATCTTCAGTAGAAATTAGCAGGCTCGGGAAAGAAAATGAAAGGTAGAAGGAAAAAATACAAGTTCTTAACATAGAAGCAGAAAAGGCCACTCTTCTAAAGCTACAAGTAGAAGAAGAAAGAGAATGAAATTCTTGAAAAGTTGATTTCAAGTAGACCTCTCTCAAAATAAAGAAGAACTTGATGTTACCCTATCTAAAATAAATAATCTTAGGAAGGAAAAATCATTGGATAATGAAATGAAGAGCAATGACATGACCAGATTGAAGATGAAAGAAAAGGAAGTGGGTGAAGCTCCATATGACGAAGGCATAAACTACAAGTACCAAAAATCCAAATTGATAGCAAGATCCCTAAGAGAAAAAATTAAAATGAAGGAAAAGAAAGTTATAAATGTTAATGCTCCGAGAACAAATCAACAAAAGGTTGCACCTCCTCCAAAGAAGGATGATTAAAGCATCAAGAAAGGACACTTCATCCAGGTATCCCAAAATGTTTAATGGTTATTGTTTTCACGTTATAACTATTGGAGTATGGCCATGGATTGCAATATGTATAGTAGAGGTGATCATCAAAGACAGTATCAATGGAATCAAAATCCTATACGCAGGTTTGCAGAATCACGAGATAGGTTTCATGTGACTTTGATAATAGAAAGTATGTGTTGTTTGCTTTATTATTCAGGCCCAACATTGAATGTTACAAATGCTATAAATATGGGCACATAGCATGATATTGCAAGTATAATATGGAATCTCCCATGAATGACAACCTTAACATAAAGTACAAGAAGGTCTGGAGAAGAAAACAGATGCAAGACCAAACAAATAAGAAAGTATTAGTAATAATTCTTTCAGGATTTGTACAAGGAAAAGGGCATGATGAAGCTCTTATGGAGGATGTTGAAGTTCAAGATGATCTGGCCGAAGGGCTGGGTGATAAATTATTCTGAAGAATCCATCTTATTGATTCCCTGAATATTGAAGAGGGGAGTCTATGCAGCAGTAGTTACATGTTTAAAGATCTATCATTAGCAGGCTGACAAATGGAAGATACAAAGAACTCTTTAGAATGGAATTCAACATTATGAGAAGTTCTAGTGAAGCAGTTTTAACAGACATACTTAAGAACAAAATCACGTCAATGATAAACGCTGACGGGTAGAACCAATTGTGGCAATCAATATTAATCATAGCATGACAGGGGGAGATAAGTTGTTTATAGTAGAAAGCATTGATCAAGGCATTTCAAAGAAGATAAGGTATCTTGAAGGAAGACAAAATAAGATTTCTCTTCAGGGAGAACACAAGGAAGTTACAAGCCCACGGGAAGTAGGCAGATTGTTAGGGGGAGTCACCTTTTCCCATTGATGTCAAAGGGGGAGAGAAATCAGGAGAAGAACATCAAAGCATGAAGTCAAGAGGATTTGTACTCGCAAAAGGAGTACATGTGTTGAAATCAATGACAAAAGGGGATATTGTTGAATGGTGTTGTCATTGATTTCAACAACTGTTAATGAACACTCTTAATATTTGTTTGAATAACCTCAGCTAGAAGCTCCAATTCAAGAATGGTTGGAAACCCTAGTAGCCCCACATTTGTCGTTGTTTTTTAAGATGAAGAGCAGTGAAATTGACCTCAAGGTCATTATAATTAGATTCTCCTCATCGAGTTGTTTCTGGTGGTATGTGGCACGCCACGAGAGGCCTCATGGTTCGAGGGATCAGCTTCTTAGAACATTGGAGACCCATTCTTAGTCAAGAAGCCCCAAAGCAATTCCATAAATAAATTAGTTTTTATTAAATAATTTAGGTCAAAATGTGGCTCTTAAAGTTGAAACCCTAGTCAAAGATACCCAAAGGAAAATTTACAAGTAAATTATATCTTAAGAAAATTAAAAGTAGTATGGGCCTATCCAAAAGAAGTTTATTAAGGGACCCAAAGATGAATTCAAGTTGGCCTCATTAAAGTATGGACTTCATTAATTAAATTTTGAAATCCAAATCAAAAAATCTTACCTTCCCTCTAAGTCGGTTGAGCCTTCGAGTCGATCATCAAAAACTATATAGTAGAAAATGTCTAATCACAATATTATCCAATTTGATTTGCATTTTCTCTTAAATAGTTTATGAACCTTTGAAGAAGATTTGAAATATTTCGGCGAAAGGGTTGTGTGGTTCGTTTTTATTTTTTATTTTTAGGCATAAGGTTTACGATCTAGTTTTAGAGGTGGAACTTTCCTCAACATATACGTGGACGCCAAAGAAATTTCCATTATAATTGTTGTTTATTATGGGGTTTGATCTGTTAGAAATATCAACGAAGCTCTAATCACTATTTATTGGATCTACAATATGTGTATTCCTTGAGGATTCATTGTGACGTGAAAAAGGAAATATCTCTGCATAATGAAGTGTTTTGTTGATACAAGACTCGTCATTTAAGAGGGAATTTTTGTGTGACAGTTATTCATGAAGTGTCATCCCTTAACAATGTTTAACAAGAAACAACATATTGAAGGCGTAATCTCTTGGCATATCAAATTTGAATATGACAAATGTATCTCCGTGTATAAGGATTGACCTCTATTTATAATATGACAATTCTCCTATTTGAAAATATGTTTGTGGCTTCCAAACCAGATCCGAGTTAGCTTGCCAAGATCCAGTCAAAGTGGACAAACTATTATGGCTCCTGCGATGTTGGTTTATCACTAAAAGGTGTCAAACTATGAAGCATTATATATATATATATATTATATAGATATATATATAGATATATATATAGATATATATATATATTTCTATTGGTTGAGGATTTACCTTGATTACAACACAAGCAATATGTGATGCTTATTAAGCCAAATTATATCTCAAAACTTCAGAGAAATGAAAGTGATAGCTTCGCTAAGTCCGTTGACCACATTGCTTGAATTTAAATATCATGTATAATTCTGAACCAGTAACTTCTTGATGCCCTAACCATTAAACATTAGTCTAGCCAGTGGATCTGAAGCTCGATCCAAATTTGAAGTGACCCCTATAGTATACAGGAAGTTGCACGTCACTCCATAGTACCCAAGGGTCTTTGAGTTGAAAGATATACCTTTTACAGTCATTGAGTTTACAGTTGATTGCAGTAAGATGTGGAAGTTGAGATCTTGTTGAGTTGTCTTCATTAATTGAAGTATATAGTTGACACTTATAGGCAATTATAGATTAAAAGTTTATGAGCATTCTTCAATCCCTAAAGGGTCTTAGACCTCTCTTGACTAGTAGTAAGAAATAATGTGAAATGTTGATACCAAATAAAGCCTCTTAAGCTCAAGGAAAGGCATACCTAAGATTCAACACAATTATTCTCCAGCTGAAGGATGTCTAGTCATTACACCTAAATAGAAACTGAAATAGCACACTTGAGAATCTTGGAAAATGTATTTGAACCTCAGCCTGAGTTGTTGATCTTGATGAGCAGAATTCATTGTTGTTAATCACTAAACCTTTTGACCGTACCCTTGTTGGATGATGAATGCACCATGCTAGGTTTTCACAAATGGTTGTGAACTAAGTACAACAAGAAGCACAAAACTAAATGATATGGATGCATGACAATGATAAGTATGCCTCGTGAATTGTCTATGTGACAGTAATGACATGTGCTTCAACTTGATAATAAAATAGTGAGTAATATTGCTAGAAATATATATGAAGGGAATATGACAATGATCCTACTATATGATACATATGATTGATGATTGTGACCCTTGATATGCCAAAAACTTTGTGTAATAGTAACTTGTGCAGTGGAAGTAAAAATATCATACAATACAGCTTTCATTGAATTATAGGTTATTGGTGTGAGGTTGATATATTGTTGAGATAGTATAATTATTTGACAATAAGGTCATGATTGATATTGGGTTTATATGACTGGAATATCTTGATAAATAGCAATTTGGTATTGGCAGTGTTGGTGAGCAAAAGTTGACTTGATCTTAAACACGATTTGGCTTGTATTGCTAAGTTAGGGTTTTGAAAGCCATTATTAAGATACATAATTTGTTGAGCAGTAAGCAGACCATATATTTCAAGGTCTACATTTGGTGACAGTACATTATTGTATAGTCAATTGGTTAAGGTTGATGGTTGGTGCAACTAGCCTTTGATATGTAGATAGAGAAGAAACAATTATGCATCAATCAAATTGGGTATTATATTTGAGCAAAACTAGGGTTTGACAAAAGCACATTAACCAAGGAATTATATGTGTCGATAGTTGTTGAATGAGAGAGTATTAGGGTTTGATGAGAAGAATTGAGTAGTGAGGTTTCCAGAGTTTGACAGTGATATACAGAAGCAACACAGTTCATATTGAAGTTCTTTTGTATTGATTTAGAGCACAGATGGATTGAGTCTGAAAATTGTGTAAAGTGGTCCACCGGCTAATTAGGGGGGCAGGTTGGTGCAAGGCAGGAGAGTGGAATCTTCTTTAGGTTGTAGCTTGAGAACACTTCAAGGTGGTAGGGTGGTGCTAGGGAAGGCTGGAGACTACACAGGGAATTATAGCGACCGTCTAGTTGCAGTTGGTACACATGGTGTTGGAACACCTTTAGGTTGGAGCCTGTAAACCAGGGCATTGGAGTGTCCTCCCAGTTTCAGTTGCTAAACAAGGAATTGGAGTGTCATACAAGTTGGAGCTTGTAAACCAAGGGCTTGGACCCTCCTTCAGTTAGAGTTGAAAACTTGATATAAATCTTTTTAAAGACATATATTAAGAAGTGTTCAGTGCTTTTTGTCATGAAGGGGTTTCCACCTAAAAATTTGTTTTTCCACTATCTTTATTATTGTGCTTTGTTGAATGGTTTTGTTTATTGTTTCTTTTATCTAATACTAGTTTATGTGAAATTTAATTCTCTAATTAAATAAATAAAATAAAAATAAAAATAAAAATAAAAAAAAATAAAAAAATAAAATGATAATTCACCCCCCTCTCAGTATTTCCAACAACTGGTATCACACCAAGTTCCTTCAGTAGTTGCTTAACAGTTGGAAGGCAGATCTCATAGTACAGAGATGGGAAAATCAAAGAAGCAAGTTGCCAAGCATTGAAAGAAATTTCTAGCCATTAAAATTATTCCATATCCTATTACCGCTGACATACAAAATGACACAAGAAGAGTGTTATTCATGGTTAAGGATAACATGAAGGAAGCTCTTGAAGAATAAGATGAACGAGATCAAATTTCAAAATGAAATTTTTAGAGTTATAAAGGAGCTTCAGGTTGTAAAATAAGATGCCACACTTCTAAAATTCGTACTAAAAATAGCAAAAGAACATGCTAGAAGCCTCAGTAAGAAGAGTGAAGAATCAAAGGACATCATCATCAGCCTTAAAGTGTAGCTAGAAGAAGCCTAAAAAGTTGAAGAATCACTTAGAAGAAAACTTGAAGAAAGTAACAAAGAATGGAAGAGCACATAAAAGGAAAATTTCACACTCAAGGAAGAAGTTTTTCTTTTGAGACTCCAAGTACAAGAAACAAAAAGGATAGAGAAAGACCTAGCAAGACAACTAAAGGAATCTAGTCAAAAGTATGTATCTGATGTTGATAAAAAACAAAAGGAATCAGATGCATCTTCAGTAGAAATTAGAAAGCTCAGGAAATAAAATTAAAGTTAAAAGGAACAAATACGAGTTCTTAACAGAGAAGCAGAAAATTTTTCTCTTCTAAAGCTACAAGTGGAAGAAGCAGAAGAGAAAAGGAAAGTCTATAAAGTCAATTTTAGGAATACCTCTCTCAAAAGAGAAAAGAAATTGATGCTTCACTATCTGAAATAGATAAGCTCGGGAATGAAAAAAATTTGGATGATGAAAGGAAGAACAATGACATGGCTAGATTGAAGATGAAAGAAAAGGAAGCAGATGAAGCTCCATATGATGAAGGCACAAGCTCCAATTAATTAGAAAGCCAAATTGATAGCAATATTCCTTAGAGGCAAAATCGAATGAAGGACAGAAGAAAGTTAGAAATTCTAATGCTCTGAGAAGAAACCAACAAAAGGTTTCACCTCCTCCAAAGAAGGATGATTACAGAAAAGCATCAAGAAAGGATACTTCATCTAGGTATCCTAGAAGGTTTAATGGTTATTGTTTTGCATGTTCTAACTATGGGCATATGGCCATGAATTGCAATATGTATAAAAAAAAATATTATCAAAGGCAATATCAATGGAATCAAAATCCTAGAAGCAGGTTTGTAGGATCACGAGACAGGTTTCACAATGACTTTGAGAACGGGAAGTATGTGCCATTTTCTTCATTACACGGGCCCAACATTAAACATTACAAATTATATAACTATAAGCATGTAGAACAATATTGCAGGTACAAGACAGAATCTCCCATGAATGACAACTATAACATAATGTACAAAAATCTCTAGAGAAGAAAACATATGCAAGAAGAACAAGAAAATAAAAATGTCTCAGCAATAATGCTTTCAATATTTGTACAAGAAAAAGGGCATGATGAATCTCCAATGGAGGATATTGAAGTTCAAGATGATATGGCTAAAGAGTTGGTTGATACATTATTCTGAAGAATCCAGCGTGTTGACTCCGTTAATATTGAAGAGAGGGAATCTATGCAACATTAGTTGCAATTTTAAAGATCTATCATTAACAGGTTGACAGATGGTAGATACAAAGAAGTCTTTAGAATGGCATTCAACATTATGAGCAGTTCCAGTCAAGTAGTTTTGACAGGCATAGTTAAGAACAAAATTGCATGATTGATACACATTGACAAGTAGACATAGTAGTGGCAATCAATATGAAGCATAACATGACAAGGGGAGATAGATTGTTTATTGCAGCAAGCATTGATCTAGGAATTTTAAAGCTAATAAGATATCTTGAAGGAAGACAAAAGAAGGCTTCTCATCAGGGGGATTATCAAGAAGCCGGCAGATTATCAAGGGGAGTCAACCTTTGTTATTGATGATAAAGGGTGAGATAAATCAAGAGAAGAAGATTGAAGCATTAAGCCAAGGGAAGTTGTATCGCGGAAGGAGTACATGTGTTGCCATAACAAATTCGGAGATTGTTGAATGGTTTTGTCATTGATGTCAACATTAATTAATGAATGCTCTTAATATTTGTGTGGATCACCTCAATTGGCAGCTTAAATTGAAGGATGTTTGGAAACCCATATTATCCCCCCGGGTATACTACATTCCACCCCCCTTAACATGTTTCGTCCTCGAAACTTGGGAAGAACACAAATAATAAGATCTACTCAAAAGAGTAGTCCACTGGTACCATGCACGTGCATCTATCCATTCAAGAGAAAGGTGAACCCTCGATCCAGCTGATGCCTCACTCGCTTGAGATGGAGTGCTCTCCTTCATTAAGGAGTGAATGTATGGTGTTGCCCTACCATAAGGATTTGATATTAATAAAGTGAAGCATTTCTATATTCAGATCTTATTCTTTCTTGGGTTATTTGCATTGTCTTATATTTTCATATCAAATCTATAACAAGTGGTATCAGAGCACTTTCTTGGGCAAAAGTGGAGAATTTTTTTTATTATTTTTTGTAGCAACTTTCTAAGGCGGCGAGTTTGCAAATCAGATCTGTACATTTTGGGGAAAAATATACAAAATCTAATTGCAGATCTGGATTCTTTGTGAAAAAATACCCGATTTCAAAAAAAAATTATGCCGAATCGGAGTCCGAATGAAGGAGATATCGCTGATCTAAAAATCAGTGGTGTTGCAGACATTTTTTCGGGGCAACGAGTTTGCGGCACAGATCTGTACGTTTTGGGGCAAAATCTGCAAAATCTAATTGTAGATCTGGATTCTTTGTGAAAAAATACCCAATTTCAAAACAAAAAATCAGTCGAATCGGAGTCTGGATGAGGGAGATATCGCTGATTTCAAATCAACACTTTTTTTCATAATTTTTGGTGATGGCAAGAGAGTTGCAGCGCGGATTTGAAATTCCAGTGCCTAGATTGGGATTTCTATCACATGGAAAGATGCAGAATGGTCATTCCATTTCCGAAAACAGGGCATAATAAATATTTTGAGTAATATTTACTAAATTGTGGCCACTTTAAAATTTCGCCAAGTGAATTTTTTTTCAAAGCCCTCTTCATGGCTTCTAGCAAGCAATATTTTACAGGGAAAGATAATGGTCTTACTATTGAAGAATTCATAAAAGATTTTAAGAAAAACCATCCGAAATATTGGAAAAGTTTCTTATGGCTTCATTTGAAAGAAGAGGCTTCCATATGGTGGAACTCACTTGGCATCAAACAATTGTCCAAATTTCCGGATGAAGAATTTGAAAAACTCCTTATGGACAAATGGTCTCGTGCTAGAAAAAAGAATGAGACACGTAAGGGGTTATTTTCTATTGGTGTCTCCTTATTGCAGGTTCATGGATTGATTCAGAAGGAGAAAATCATTGTGTCTATAAATCCGAGTTGCAAGCAAAATCTCATAAATGTCAACTTGGCAAAAAAAATTGCAAGTGCCAGCAAAACACATTGAAAACACACAGGTTGATGATGAGGATGTTCAAGTTTATAAGGATTTGAAGCTTTCTATGGATAAGTATGTGTTGCATGGTGATTTTTATACTTCGAGATATGGATAACATGGGATGTTGTTTTTGGGATATCCTTGGATGGAATCCGTGGGTACTATCAATATTAATGTGTAGAAGAAATTCCTGAAGCTCTGGTATAAAAAGAAGAAAATTACATTGCAGGATATTTCCATTAAGACCCAAGCAGAGACTATGGAGGCAGAAGCACAAAGCTCTAATGACACTTACACATCAGATGATGAACATTTGATGGTCAACAATTAAACACAAACAGAGGCTGAAGCAGAAAAGGTTACAGGTGTTGACACATCAGATGAGGGCTCAGTGGTTGAAGTAATATTGGAAGATAAGACACCACAGCAGGCACCACAACATGCACCAGATAATAGTCAGGCTCAAGTAAGGGGTGAATTAAAGAAAAATACACCGTGGGTTAAAAATTCAACATATCATCACCCCATAAGAAAATAACCAACAAGATGGCAACCAATTAGCCACAAGGACAACAACACTCGAATGACAGATAGAGAGGAGCAAAGATCCACCTACTACACATCAACACAGAAGAGCTGCGAAGGTCAACTTCCATCTCAAGTGATCGAGGCACCAACTAGATCGAGGGTTCACCTTTCTCTTGGATGGCTAGATGCATGTGCATGGTACCAGTGGACTACTCTTTTGAGTAGATCTTATTATTTGTGTTCTTCCCATGTTTCGGGGAAGAAACATGTTATGGGGGGTGGAATGTTATATACCTAGGGGGGATAATATGGGTACAAAGGGAGCTACCCAAGGGAATAATGTAATAATGGGATGGGCCATAGTAATAAATAAGGTGGTTAACCCGTATCATGTAAGGGACCACAAGTAGTTAGTCATAATGTAATGGGCCCATGGTATTAGATAGATGGTATTGAGGGAACCATGGTAATGACCCATGGTATTGTATGTATGAGGCTTATATATAGGCTAGAGACTCCACATTGAGGGGTGTCAAGGAATTATTGTATGAACAGGCATATGGCTTGTGGAGTGCTCTCGTTCCTTAAGGAGTGAATGTATGGTGTTTCCCTACCATAAGGGTTTTATATTAATAAAGTGAAGCATTTCTATATTCAGATCTTGTTCTTTCTTGGGTTTATTTCTTGGGTTATTTTCATTGTCTTATATTTTCAGTTCAAATCTATAACAATGTAGTATACGTAGGGGGGATAATATGGGGTACAAAGGGAGGTACAATGGGTTTATTTGCATTGTCATATATTTTCATATTAGATCCATAACAAGTGGTATTAGAGCACTTCTATATTCAGATCTTGTTATTTCTGGTGATTATTTACAGTTATTGGGTATATTGGTATCA
The DNA here is from genome assembly GCA_000404065.3 of Pinus taeda. Lineage (NCBI taxonomy): Eukaryota > Viridiplantae > Streptophyta > Pinopsida > Pinales > Pinaceae > Pinus > Pinus taeda. Next base: position 148,693 of record APFE030408142.1, read on the forward strand.
TTTCATATATTTGCAGGTCAGATCTATAACACAAGTAGTAGCCCTACATTTGTCGTGGTTTTTGAAGATGAAGAGCACTAAAATTGACCTCAAGATCATTATCATTAGATTCTCCTCAAGTTGTTTATGATGGTATGTGGCACGCCATGAGAGGCCTCACAGTTTCAGGGATATGCCTTTTAGAAGACTGGAGACTTGTTCATGGTTAAGAATCCCCAAGGCAATGCCACAAGTAAATTAGTTTTTATTAAATAATTTAGGACAAAATGTATCCCTTAAAGTTGAATCCCTAGTAAAAGATCCCCAAAGGAAAAGTTACAAGTAAATTATATTTTAAGAAAATTAAAAGTAGCATGGACCTATCCAAAAGAAGTTTATAAGAAGCTTATTAAGGGACCCAAATATAAATTCAATTCAACCTCATTAAAGTGTTGACTTCAATAATTAAATTTTGAAATCCAAATTAAAAATATTACCTTCCCTATAAGTCAGCAGACACTTCGAGTTGATCATCAAAAACTATAAAATGGCACATGTTTAATCGCAATATTATCCAATTCAATTCGCATTTTCTCTGAAGTAGTTTCTGAACCTACAAAGAAGATCTAAAATATTACGGTGGAAGGGTTTTGTGGTTCGTTTTTATTTTTTATTTTGGACATAAGGGTTACAATCTAGTTTTACATGTGGAACTTTCTTAAGCATATATGTGAATGCCATTTTTATGGGTTTCGATCTATTAGAGATATCAATGAAGCTCTAATCATTATTTATTAGATATATGATCTATGTATTCCCTAAGGTATTCACAGTGACGTGATCAAGGAAATATATCTGCACAACAAAGTGTTTTGTTGATACAAAACTCATCATTTAAGAGTGAATTTTGGTGTGACATTTATTCCAGAAGTCTCAACCCTTGATAGTGTTTAACAAGAAAAAACATCTTGAAGGCGTAATCTCTTGGCATATCAAATATAAATATGACAAATGCATCTTCGTGTATAAGGATTGACCTCTGTGTACAAGACAACAATTCTCCTATTTGAAAATAACTTAGTTGCTTCTAAACCATAACAGAGTTAACTTGCCAAGATCCAGTCAAAGTGGACAAACTATTATGGCTCTTGCGATGTTGTTTTATCACTAAAAAGGTGACAAATATATATATATATATATATATATATATTATATATATATATATATATATATATATATATATATATATATATATATATATATATATATATTATATTATATCAGTTGGTTTATCACTAAAAGGTGTCAAATTGTGAAGATTATTATATATATATATATATATATATATATATATATATATAATATATATATATATATATATATATATATATATATATCAGTTGGTTTATCACTAAAAGGTGGTCAAATTGTGAAGCATTATATATATATATATATATATCAGTTTGCAACTTGGTTTATGCCTGTGTTATTTTTCTATTTGTTGAGGATTTGCCTTGATTATAACACAAGCAATAATTGATGCTCATTAAGCCAAATTATATCTCGGAACTTAAGAGAACAGGAAGGGATAACTTTGCTAAGTTTTTTGACCACATTGGTTGAATTTATATATCACGTATAATTATGAACCAACAATTTCTTGATGCCCTAACCAATAAAAAATTAGTCCATCCAATGGATTTGAAGCTCGATCCAAATTTAAAGTGACCTCTATAGCATACAAGAAGTTGCATGTCACACCACAATACTCAAGGGTCTTTAAGTTGAAAGAGCTACCTTTTACAATCATTAAATTTACAGTTGATTGTAGTAGGATATGGCAATCAATATCTTGTTGTGTTGTCTTCATTAATTGAAGTATACAATTCACGCTTATATGCAATTACAAATTGAAAGGTTTTGAGAATTATTCAAGACCTAACAAGTCTTGGACCTCTCTTTACTTGTGGAAAGAAATAATGTGAAGTGTTTAAACCAAATAAATGCTCTTAAGCTCAAGGAAAGGCATACCTAAGAGTTAACACAATTATTCTCCAACTGAAGGAAGTATGGTCATTACATGTGAACAGAAACTGAAATAGCACACTTGAGAGTCTTGGATGATGTATTTGAACCTCAGCCTAAGTTGTTGATTTTGATGAGCAGAAGTCATTGTTGTTAGTCACTAAACCTTTTGATCGTACCCCTGTTAGATGATGAATGCACCATGCTAGGGTTTCACAAGTAGTTGTGACCTAAGTACAACAAGAAGCACATAATTAAATGATATGGATGCATGACAATGATAATGATGTTTGGTGAATGCTTTATGTGGCATTAATGATGTGTGATTCAACTTGATAGTAAACTAGTGAGTAATATTGCAAACAATATATATGAAGGGCATATGATAGTGATCTTACTCTATGATACATATGATAGATGACTATGACCCTTGATATGCCCAAAACCTTGTGTAATAGTAACTTATGTTGTGGAAGTAACAGTATCCTACAGTACAGCTTTCATTGAATTATAAGTTATTGGTGTATGGTGTTGAGCTCAAAAACTGCCTTTCCCTTAGCTACTTTTCTCATCCTTCCTTCTCTGTTTTTCCATGAAAAATGCATCCTTATCATCAAAAACCATTATACATTACATCAAGGAGTATATTTCATTGATTTACAAGTTATACTTTTATGTTTTCTATTTGAATAAGTTTTTATCTTTTAGCTACGGAACGCAACCACATTCTGCAGCTAATCGGTTATTCCGTAGCTACTTTCACGCTTTTGCAGGTTCCAGGTGTCAATAGGGGAAAAGGACTACATGGGTAGCTTGGAAAACATCAGGGTATGGATCGTATCCTATTCATCTAGCCTAGATCGACGAGGAAGACTCCGGTCAAAGGAAGGTCAAACATAGAAACCTATGGTTAACAGAACTTTGTTTTGCACATGTTTCTTAGTAATGGGATTCGAAGCGGTTTCCTGAGGCCATGGACTTCATCTGCCACCTACAAACAAAATCCAACATCCATTCCCATTAGATTTATGTTTCCAAGCAACCAAGGGAAAGAATTCTGCATTCTTGCCTGTCTACGTGTTTTGTTGTAGCTTAATTCTCTCTTTAAAACAGTTATATAATTTCCCTATATATACCTATGTGAAGAACACAGAAAAAGAAAAGTTTTTGCTTATGTATTAAGTTCAGATTTCCACTCTACAATTTGAAGAACTCATTTCTTGTTTTAATATAAAACTATGTTTCATGGATACCTGAAGCGTTGTTGGAGTGTTGATTAAGTGCTTATAATCTGAGACCTTTGCGGAGGGCCCCTGCATTGGTCAAGGTTATATTGTATTTATGTTTTGTTTTTCATGGTTAATTGTAAATTCACTATGTTTTTCCATGATGTTTATAACCATTTTCTAACTCTGTTCATAATGCATCTTGTGTTCACAGAATAACTCTTTGGTTTCATTACTTTCTAGTTTTTTATTAGTATCTTGAAGTTGATGTCAGTGGCATAGAGTAATTTAGATTTGCTGATCATTAGTCTAGTTTCTTTCATCTGATGTTCATTAGTCTTTAGATTTTTGAATGCCATTTTGATGTTAGTTTGATAACTCATGTTGTAAGTGAATATTTCTAAAAGCCCTTTTAGTTGATGGTTCATCTTAAAACTAAGTGGTGAAGTATTTCATTTATGAAAGAGTCTTTCTCTGCATTTTTATGTTTAATTTTTCTTAGAACAATAAAGTATGGAGTCCCTCAAAATGTTATCACAAGGAGGTAGTTCTCCCAAAATTTCATAGCAGAGCGATAAAGCACTTCATTTAGCTATTATAGTAGATTAATTGCAAGTTCACTTTCAGTCTTAGTCTTTCATTTAATTTTATTGTAATTTCATTCTCGGTTTTAGAACAATGAAGTATTGAATCCCTCAAAATGCTATAACAAGGAGGTAGTTCTCCCAAAATTGTGTAGCAGAGTAACAAGACACTTCATTTTTTATGACAGATTAGTTGCAATTTCATTTTCAATCATAGTTTTTCATTTAGTTGCAATTCCATTTTTCAGTTGTTCATTAAGTTTTGGTTCTGAAAATAAATTAGACAATAGTTGTAATCTTATTTTCAGTATTTCCTTTTTGGTTCATCGCAGATAGTTGCAATCTCATTTTCAGTTTTAATATTAGCTCTCATTTCATTTCTTCAGATTCTTAGCAGCAGTAGATTTAATATTTTGTTAAATACATTGCAAAACATTAGGAATTAAAAGATCAAACCCCCAAAGCAACAGAAAACTCAAAAACAGTGAGGTAAGAAGGGTCATGTAGCACATATAGTGCACTACACTTCATCAGTTTACAATACCCGGATTGATAATCTATGTAGAGCAATTTAAGACACTAAATTGAACAAACATATGAGTTATGTAGTGTTGAGTTAGTAAAGTTGTTTAACAATAAGGTCATGGTTGATATTAGGTTTATATGACTTGCATATCTTGATAAACAACAATTTCATATTTTTAGCATTGGTGAGAAAAACTTGACTTGATCTTAGATGGAATTTGGCTTGTATTACTAAGCTAGGTTTTTTAAATCCATTATTAAGATTTAGAATTTTTTGAGCAGTAAGCAAAGAATATATGTCAGGGTCTATATTTGGTGAAAATACATTATTACAGAGTAGTCAATTGGTTCATTATCGAACTTTAGAGGTCTAAAGTGGGCCTCCTAAGAAAAATGTACAACCAAAATAAACTTTATAAGAACCAATAGGATTCAAGTTGATGTCAACCATGGGGGATGATTCACCATTTTTTGGGTAAAAAGGTAAAAAGATTAAAAAATAATAAAATAATAAATCTATTTTTTTCAACTTTTATTTTCAACATATCTCCCTAAGGTTTTTCTCAAATTTCGAGTGAGAGTACTTGTTGGATGAAAAATTTGATTCCTCATCCAAGGAGTACTCATGTTGCATATTTTCGAAGGACCTTGTTAAACGAAAAATGAGAAATACATGGAAAAATGTGATTACAATCACGTTTTTCCATGTATTTCTCATTTTTTGTGTAGCAGGGTCCATCAAAAGTATGCAACATGGGTACTCCTTGGATGAGGAATCCAATTATGCATCCAACAAGTGTTCCCGCTCAAAATTTGAGTAAACCCATAGGGAGATAACTTGAAAATACAAGTTGAAAAAGTAGTTTTTTCTTTTTCCCCTCTAAAATGTGATGATGTAATGTAATCTTATTTTATTATTTCCACAATTATTTTGTAATTTCCTTAGGAGGCCCATTTTAGACCTCAAAATTCCCCTAATGTAGGTTGATGGTTGGTGCAGCTAGGGTTTGATATGCAAATAGAGCAGAAGCAATTATGCAGCAGTCGAATTGGGTATTATATTTGAGCAGAATTAGGGTTCGACATTGGCACATTGAGCAGGGAATTATATGTGTTGATAGTCGTTGAATGTGAGAGTTCACAGTATTAGGGTTTAATGAGAAAAATTGAGCAACGAGGATGTCAAGGTTTTACAATGATATACAGAAGCAACACATATTGTATTGGAGTTATTTCGTATTGACTTAGAGCATAGGTGGATCCAGTCTGAAAATTGTGAAATGTGGTCCACTAACTGATTAGGGTTGTAGGTTTTAACCCCGTACAGAAATTACCTACATACGAATTCTAAAAATAGAAAATAGACAATGGCGAGAGCATAAAAGAGATATACATAGAGATTTCCCCCTAGATCCCAAAACTGGGACTACCAGATTGATTTTTCATTATATTCATTTCAATGTTACAATACATATATATACATGTCGAAGCACCCATAAACCCCAATCCTTTAACCCTGGATTAGAACATAATCGTATTTATCTTGACCAGATCTACAAAATAACATGGACGGTAAACCATCATGCCCAAAACCATGTGTGAAATCCATGCACAAAACCATGGGTAGGTCCGCCCACCTAATATAGGGTCCAAAAAAAACAAAAACTAGGGGTGTTGCCCCGGCAATGCTCGGCGCAACGTACAGGGGGGCTACCACCCCCCCTCCCCAGCCCCCGCATGTGGGGTAGTCGTGGAAAGAATATAACACAACCCAACAAGGGTGGTAGGGTGGTACAAGGCAGGAGAGTGGAGTCTCCTTCAGGTTGGGGCTCGAGAACACTTAATGGTGGAAAGGTGGTGCTAGGGTAGGTTGGAGCCCACACAAGGAATTGGAGCATCCATTTAGATGCGGCTAATACAAAGGGTGTTGGAGCACCTTCAGGTTTGAGCTTATCAACTAGGGCTTTAGAGCGTCCTCCTTGTTGCAATTGGTAAACAAGTCATTGGAGTGTCCTATAGGTTGGAGCCTGTAAAATAGGGGGTTTGAATGTCCTTCAATTGGAATGATGTAAATATTTTTAAAGACATATATTAAGAAGCGTTTGGTGGTTTCTGTCCCAGAGGGGTTTCCACCTAAAAAAAAATGTGTCCACTATCTTTGTTATTGCGCGTTGTTGAATAGTGTTGTTTATTGTTTTGGTTATCTGATACTGATTAATGTGAACTTAATGCTCTAGCAATTAAATTAACTAATTGGTAAGAAATATTGATTCACCCCCCTCTCAATATTTCCAACAATTAGCATTAGAGCTAGTTCCTTTAGTAGCAGCTTAATAGTTGGAAAGAGGATCTCAGAGTACAGAGATGGGAAAATCAAAGGAGCAAGTTTCCAAGCATTCAAAGGAGAGGTTCCAAATATTGAAATGATTTCAAATCCTATTACCGTTGACAAAGAAGTAACACATAAATAGTGTTATTCATGGCTAGGGATAATATGAAGGAAGCTCTTGAAGAAGAAGATGAAGAGATCAACAAGATCGAATTTCAAAACGAAATTGTCATAGTTATAAAGGAGCTTAAGGTTGAAAAAGAAAACATCAAACTTCTGAAAGTCAAACTATAGATAGCAAAAGAACATGTCGGAAGCCTCAATAATAATAATGAGGAATAAAAGGAGATCATCATCATCCTTAAAGTGCATATGGAAGAAGTAGGAAAATTTGAAGAATCACTTAGAAGAGAACTTGAAGAAAGCAATAAACAATGGAAGAACACAAAAAAGGAAAACCGCACACTCAAGGAATAATTTTCTCTTTTGAAACTCCAAGTCCACGAAGCAAAAAGGAAAGAGAAATACTTGGCAATAAAACTAAAGGAATCTAGTCAAAGGTATGTATCTGAAGTTGATTAAAAAAAAAAAGGAATTAGACGCATCTTCAGCAGAAATTAGTAGGCCCAAGAAAGAAAATGAAATGCAGAAGGAGTAAACACAAGTTCTTAACAAAGAAGCAGAAAAGGTCACTCTTCTAAAGCTACAAGTAAGTCTTGAAAAGAAAATTTTAGGAAGACCTCTCTCAAAAGCAAGAAAAACTTGATGTTGCCCTAACTGAAACAAATAAGCTCAGGAAGGAAAAATTGTTGGATGAATAAAGGAACAACAATGACACAGCTAGATTGAAGATGAAAGAAAAGGAAGCAAGTGAAGCTCCATATGATGAAGGCACCAACTCCAAGTACTTGGAAAACCAAATTGATAGCAAGATCCCTAAGAGGCAAAATCGAAATGAAGGACAAAAGAAAGTTAGAAATGTTACTGCTCTGAGAAGTAATCAACAAAAGGTTGCACCTCCTCCAAAGAAGGATGATTACATAAAAGCATCAAGACATGACACTTCATCTAGGTAAACTCTAGGTATCCCAAAAGGTTTAATGGTTATTGTTTTTCATGTTCTAACTATGGGCATATGGCCATGGATTACAATATGTATAGCAGAGTTGATCATCAAAGACATTATCAATGGAATTAAAATCCTAGAAGCAGGTGTGCATGATCACAAGACAAGTTTCACGGTGACTTTGACAACAATAAGTATGTGTTGTTTGCTTCATTATTTAGGCCCGACATTGAATATTACAAATTCCATATCTATGGGTACATAGTACGACATTATAGGTGCAAGATGTAATCTCTCATGAATGAAAACTCTAACATAAAGTACAGGAAGGTATGGAGAAGAAAACAGATGCAAGACCAAGCAAATAAGAAAGTCTCAGCAATAATGCTTTCAATATTTGTATGGGAAAAAGGGCATGATGAATCTCTAATGGAGGATGTTGAAGTTCAAGATGATCTGACTCAAGAGCTGGGTGATACATTATTCTGAAGAATTTGTCTTGTTAACTCCCTAAATATTGAAGGGGGAGTCTATGCAGCAGTATTTGTATGTTTAAGGATCTTTCATTAACATGTTGACAAATGGAAAATACGAAGAAGTCTATAGAATGACATTCAACATTATGAGTGGTTATAGTGAAGCAGTTTTGATAGGCCAATTAAGAACAAAATCACGTCATTGATACACATTGATAGGTAGAATAAGTAGTGGCAATCAATATGAAGCATAACATGACAGGGGGAGATAGGTTATTTATTGCAGCAAACAATGATCAAGGCATTTTGAAGCAGATAAGGTATCTTGAAGGAAGACAGAAGAAGGATTCTTGTCAAGGGGAGCACAAGCAGGTTACAGATCCACAGGAAGTAGGGAGATTGGCAGGGGGAGTAACCCTTCACCATTGATGTCAAAGGGAGAGAAAAATTAGGAGAAGAAGATCAAGTCATGGAGTCAGGAGGAGTTGTACTCGCAGAAGGAGTACATATGTTGTTATCAATGATAAAGGGGGAATTTGTTGAATGGTGTTGTTGATGTCAACATCCATTAATGAATGCTCTCAATATTTGTTTGGATTACCTCAATTCGAAGCTCCAATCATTGCAGGGAAAAGACCCTCCAGCGTAGGTTTTTGTGGAAGCCCCTATAAAAATAGCCCAAAAATATGTTTATAACGAAGGTCACTAGCGAAGTTAGGCAGGAAGATGTTTTAGCAGATGTTTTTTAATGGTGCATCTATAATACACAAAAGCATTGGTGCTTTACTATACACATAAGCATTGGTGCCTAACAGCACATGGTGCACCGTAGTAGATTTATTAAAATAATAATAATAATAATAACGTTATGCACAAAAGTGCATCGGTGCATATACTACTAGATAGTATCGGAAAAGGATTAAATTTACAAAAATGTCGGTCATAAAATTCATTTTGCCCAGTCTGGTGTTATACTCTGATGATGACCCAGTGCTAAACCAGTACACTAACGCCCTGATGCATTGTGGAGTTTTTAACTTAAAAATAGTGGTGCGCTTATTAGATTATATGCACTGCGGCGTTAATTAAACTAAAATCCCCAGTTCTTAATAGAGAGTGATGCGTCATCAAAGCGTTATTTTTTATACAAATAAAAACATCAGTACACCACCTATAATGACGCACGGGTGCTTACACTACTCGATAGCACCGGACTAAGGCTAAATTTAAAAAAATGTTGGTCCTAAATTTCTTTTCACCATATCAATGTTATATTCCAACGATGCATCAATGTTATTCATTTATTTAAATGCCCCGGTTCATACTTAATAAGAGCATCGCTATAGGGTTTTTAAATTTTTTTTTTAAATGTGGTTCTCTTGGACATAGTACGCACCGGCATTGTTACAATAACCCATTGAAACAAAGCTAAATAAAAAGAAAGTTACCAGTCGTAAATTTCATTTTTACCATTTACAGTGTTGTAGAGCTTTGAAGCACCGGTGCCACTCTAGCCTCACTCAAGTGCCCTGTCGTCGGTGCTTCTCTTGCTCACCATCCTTTCGTTCTGTGCTTAGTGTGTGTATTTTGAATTTTCTCAAACACTGGTGAAATTTGGTGCAATTTTTTTGTTCATGTTGATGTACTTAATTTATATGTGGCCATTGATGTGTATACTATTAGGTCATGATAGATATTTTCATTTAATGTGCTTGCAAATAGACATGTATGTGATAGTAGTTATTTGACATGAGATGTATATTTGAGGATGTGTGGTGATGATGTTAGATTACAATGTTTGTATTTTTTTAGATGTGATCACAATAATGATGCCATGTTAGATTATTAGATTTGTGTGCTAGCTAATGATGTTTATATGTGTTAGAGATGTATATAATTAGATGATGGTAATGAATTTTAATGTGTGTCTTAGATAGTGTTTATGTTTGTTAGATAATTGTCATCATGATGTTTATTTTTATGAAATAATATTTATTATAGAGTATGTATTGGTGAACTTATATCAAAATTTTGTATATGAAATTACATGCAAAACGACTTACTTTAAAAAAAAATGCAAAGATATTCTTATAAATTACAAAGTTTAGTATGGTTGAAACTATAGTTGTAAAATTACCTTAAATATTTTTCTAGTGCTTAGATAGTTCATTTATATTCATTCTAATCTGATTAGTAAAATATTTCAATACTCACAAGGAAAAAATAATTAAAGGTAAAGTAATTTAGTTAGTTCTTGATAAGTCGAAAATGTGTAACTCATTCAATTTTTAATATAAAATATTAATAATAATAAATTATTCAAAAATACAATTTAAATAATGAAAAATTACACTATGGTCGATCTATATATAGAGATAGAAAACCACTATAGATCCATCTTAATAACTGATTTATGAATCACTAAAAGAGATTAAATCTTTTGACATGTACATCTTTTTTCAAGTTTTGCATTCTAAAAGGAGATTTTCATATAATGAGATTCAATCCCTCTCGGCTCTTGGTAGATCTGTTGTTAATATGGATCTATATTGGTTTATAAAATTAATTCTATTGTTAAATTTAAAAAACTTTAGTCATAATCTTTTATAATTAATTTAGATTTAATATAACTTAGAATTTTATATTTTAATAAATTTAATTTATCACTAAACCTATGAGATTTTCAAGCAATTTAATTTAATATTTATAACAACTTAGAAATTTCTCTCTGTAAAGATAAGGATCAAAAAATATTAAAATAGGACTTGTGAAGTTACTTGTAATTAGGGATTTGCTCTATTGGAAGTTCTCCTTTAAAGAGGCTGTGACTTTTTTCTAGTAATAAAGATTTGACATTTTGGTGCTATTTGGTTCTTTATTTGTTATCGTGGTTTAAATTTTATCTTTTTTAATAATAAATATGAGTTAAATAATCAAAAAAATCATAGTATATTTAATTTAACTTTTTGACAAATAATAATATTTGATTATATCTTAATGAATAGCTCAAGAAATATTATTTTTTCCACGTACTTATCACGAGGATAGCCACAAATTCATGTTTTCACATTTCTCCTAGCTAATTATATTCATGTTTAACAATGATAAATACATGTCTACTTTAAAATTTACTTATAAATACATAAAAATATATATTTATTTTACATAATCTAAATAGGCAATAAAAATGCATCAAAGGATGCAATAGAAAGTCAAACAAATGCCTCTTAATGACCATCACATTATTTATCATTTAATTCTTAGCCATAAAATATTTATTAATTCAAATTTTATTTATAATTACCATTGAAAAGAAAGTCAAAACCCTCCCATTATCCATGAAGAAAAAATTAAAACCCCTCATGCATCAATGTAAGCCCATTTGTTTCTCTTATGATCCATAAAAAATTGTAATCAACATTTTATACATGCATAAGACCACCTTTAAGTTTACATAATGTTGCAAGAACAAGAATTTAAATATAGTGAATGTGACTTTACCTCTCATGTCAAAAATTTAATCTTACATATTAATACATAATTTTTTCTTTGTTAAAGTCTCCATAGATTTATCACTACATGATTTATATTGGTTTTTAAATAAACCTAAAGAAAAAACATGTGAACTGATTAATAAACCAATAAGTACTAAATCTTCAATGTTGTTTCCAAATTCCATATTTTCTCATTTTGGTTATATTCTTCTCATTTTCCTATTTGAAAAGGATTGTCACAGTGAATCCTTATTATTATAGATATTGTACACCATGCTTTAAATTGCATTTATATTAATGGAGATATGTTGCATAGTGAAAATAAGGGAGGTTATTTTACTATATTGAAAAACTTTGACGATGGTTGTAGCAGGCCTTATAGTACACATATGTTATTTTACTTCTCCATTTTCTATCACTTTGTAAGTTATTTTAGATTGATACTCACAATGTCATTTGAGAAAGGAGATAATATGAGTATATTTAGATTGATATTTTAATCAATTATAGTTATAAATTGATAACTCGTGCTTAGAATTACAATATTTTGATCCATCGTGATGTCTATCCAAAGGCTATAAAAGAAGTCTACTTTAAATTAGATTTAGACACAATAAACAAATATGTTAAAATTTTAATTTTTAAATTATAAATTACACAATTGGAAATACTCAGTTTTAAGTGTAAAAATGTTTCCACTGCAAAAAAATGTGTAAAAACATTTATGAATCTTACCAATTATATAAAATGCCAACACGATGAATAAAAAACAATATAATTAGTGAATTAAAGAAAACAAAAAGATACAACAATAGTATAAGTGATGAAATAACACAAGTACATATCATCCTTTGTTGCGTCACCCTGATTATCTTCCTCGCTTGGCATGATAACATTGTTGTTCTCAAAAATATGTCTTGATCTAGGGTCATGCCTTAATACGAACCACCAATCCCTATCCAACACATCTGGTTTAAAAACCACTTGGTTACAGTGTTTACAAAAAACATAAGGATCCCTAGCTTCATGCGACATCTTTCTAGAGTTGATAGATATCAACCCACTATCACGATCTTCCTTTACATTATTCCGATCAAAGGTGTCCCACCACTTGCATCTAAAAATAACACATTTGAACGAAAAGAATTCCACTTCAATGGTGTTTTGTATCTTTCCAACATCAATTAACGTCCCTTGTATTAGATTTTGATTGTTGTGGTTAACACGACTAGATTGATCGAACTCGACTTCCATTCCACAATCTTGTGTCATGCATCCATCATCAGCATCCTCCATGTGAAAATGATGTCCATATGCCCACATAAATGGGAATAAATGCACCTATAAAAAAGTGAAAAAATCACAGTGTCATGTGTCTAATAACCCAAACATAATTAAAATATAAAATATAGATGTTACAATTCAAAGGTGCATTATGAAGTTAAAAATGTAAAAAAAAGAGATTTTTACCGAGTTGTTTCACCCAATCCCTGTGTTTAGCGCATCCTCTTCAACACGCGAGTAATGACCAGAACCACCAAAATTATCTCTGACTTGATCAGAAACCCAACTATTAAGGCATGTCATTGGCATATTTTCTTTTAAATGATCAGGATAAAACATGCTTATACCATTCAACTGTTTGAATTGTTTGCTGTCACTATCCTATTTCCTCCTTTTTTGCTCGTATAATGTAACCCACGGTAGTGTTGCTTCCATATTGTAAATAAGGAATTTGTTGATTATGAATTCACTGATAAAATCCAACCAACATATATAGTGTGTATGAGATCAAAATATGCATTAATATGAAGTTCAGTGTGAATAGTTACTGAGTAGAAATTTGGCAAACAAAAATTCACTTACTCTTTATCATGTGCCTCTTTCCATTCATTTGGAGAAGCTCCCCTTATATTTTGTCTTCATCACTTTCGTCACCCCAAATCACCGCACCTAGTGTGTTTTTGATCTACTTGATATACTCACGACATAATAGAAAGACTCATACGAGATATACCCCTCTGCCATAGATTGCTCGGGTTTTTCCCTTTATCGAACAAAATATTTCTATTTATCCATGTACCTCTCTAAGAAGAACACTCAATGACAAGATACCACCCCAACTAATTCAACCTTGCCAACTAGGTGAATCAGAAGATGAATCTGCAAGTCCATGAAACTCGTCGACAATTCCTTCTCAAACATGCAAATAATCTCAATTATCCCTTGACACCACCATGTAATTCTAATCATATGAATCTCCTTCGATGTGATCCAACATACAAATGCAGATAATTTAGATATGGAAAGTCATAGGTCTTGGGGGATGTCATGGTTCACACACCCATGCACGAGTAGAGGATAATGACACTGCAAAGTAAATAGTACATTATATAAAAATTAATTATAAAATATCCCATTACATAAAAATAGTAAAAAATAATAAAATCATGTTTTTGACAAGCGTACTCTTAGAAGGTTCAAATGGTCATGCAATTTCAACCTCGATAAATGGTCTTCCACAGTGAAGTAGCACCGTAGTGAAGACCCATATAAAAAAGGCACCCTCACACCCATTATAAATTCCTTTTCCAAATAAAGATAATCTTTATTTAAAATCCATGGGACATCACCTTCTTTGAAAGACCAAGAGGGACCAGCCTCTCCTCCAGTTTCTTGACTTGGCCAATGTTTATTTTTAGTTCTTGAAGAAATAAGATCTCTCCTAACATCTAATGTGTCATTTTATTTTGATGATATGTGCCTCCATAAAGAAGATGAAACATTTTTAAAAATATGCATGGTATCTAGTAAGTGGGAAATCTTAAGATAATCCTAATATGGGAGCTCATAAAAGACAGATTTCCTTTTCATCCCCATGGGAAATTTCTCAACATAGTTGTCGAAGAATTCTGGATCATCGAACATAAGCTCCCCATTTGAATTGAAAATTTCTGCAAACTCCGCCTTCTCTCTCTAATATGCTTTAAGCCATTCAGCTGGTGTCATTATTGCGGGCCTTTGGGTTCTCTTTGATTTACCATTAAAAGTGGATGTTTCTATTCTGTAAGGGTGTTATTTTGTGATGAATACCCTAGAGCATTCATACACTACCTTTCGTAGGTGATCAAGCCACGTAGCCTTCAAAGAAGGTCCATAACATTCACATCCATGATTCCCTTTTGTTACAAGACCTGCGAAATTATTGTATACAGGGCACGTTAGCGATCATGACAATGAGAACAATTGCAGCGAATTAAATTAATATGCAAAACAAAATTGTTACATATATAAAAAAAAATCACTAAAAAAGTAATTTACCAAAGCAAACTCCTAATATTGGATAATAACGTATGGTGTAAGCACATATGCCATACAATGTAAAACTCATCTTTATTGTGATGGGTCTTGATATATCGTATACATATATCCCTTCCCATAATTCCTTCAATTCATCTGCCAATGATTGTAAGTAGATATCCATATTCTTCACTTGTCTTCTACTAGGGACTATGAGAGCCAATATAAGATGTTCATTCTTCACTAACAACTATGTGGGGGTATTGTTATTGATCACTGCTACAGGTCAAACATAATAGTTGGTGTTTTGGAGGGAATATGGGTTGATGCCATCCATAGCTATGCTGAGTTGTAGACTTCATACCCTTGAATTTTGCAGGCCATGTATCCTCTATATGCTTCATGGCTATTGAATCTATTAGGATTGGCATAACTCCCAACTTCTATGTGAGGCACGTCATCCCTAAAACATGGGCAATTCTTTACAACAAAAGAGCCTTTGAATCCTTGGGATTATAGGCATGTGCCTCAATATCTTATGAGGAGGACCATGTGATTTGCCCTCTTTTTTTATGGTACCTATCATGCCTACATTTATGACATATCTCTTTATCTACATATTCTACTCTATATATAATAAAATCGTTCAGACATGCATGATATGATATATACTCAACACCCAACATTTTCAGCAACTACATTGTCTCTTCATAGCTACCCGGAAATACATTATCACTTGGAAGAACCTTATCTTCGAATAACTTGTAGTTGGTGTCGCAATATAATTATACAATGGCAATATTTAACATTCATAAAATCAACCATTTTTAATGTTGATTATGTGACAAGATTTCTCAAAATATAAGGGACTTGATCGATCATGCAGGTCAATTACCTCAATATTTCCGACAAACATGCATTCGACATGCAAAACTTTGCTTTTAAGTTGTATGGTAACATTGTTGTCCCTAGTTAAATTGACTTTGACTTGCCACCAGGTCCAAAGAGAGGGGTGGTGGAAGCATATTTTTGGCTTTCAAATAAGGTATCAGTGATATAAGCATCATCTCCTAGCTCATCGTTTTGGAATGCATCTAACAACATTGCCTCCATGGCAATTGTATTCCGTAGGTAATCATCCATACCAACCTCTATTTGATTGCTTCCATTTCCAACTTATGATGAAGAACTATTATTGTTGTAGTCATTCCTAATTACTGAATCTGGAAGTAGTGGGGATTGAATAGGTGGTTAAGTCAACCATTCTTTATATGCTTCCTCTCTGAGTCTTGCTCTTAATTCAACCTTCTCTTGATTTGAAATTTTAGTGGGGTGCACCGTAAGATGGTAGGTGGGTCGCTCATCATCACTAGAATCCTAATTTCAAAAAATATCGAACATTAGTACACCAATGATATTAGTAAGCACAATGCAATTGGTTTGTTGAAATTACATTATACCAAACAATTGTTACCATCGTTGATCGATGATTATGGTTACAAGATGGCATGTTCCAATTGGAAGGGTGAAGCGACTATCCATTTTCATCTACCAACTGCTTGCGATATGTTGCTCCTGACAAGAGTTTTTGACATTTTTGAAATGAAGGAATATTTTTTGCATCTAAAATCGACTTTGAATTAGGATCCTGCAAATTTGGATACATTTTTATTCAAATTGACATGGAAAAATTAAAAAATCAATTAGGTAATCGAAATATAAATAAAATATGAACTTACTCAAGATGGAAAGGGAGAACTCCGCTAAAGACATTGAGCAATATGGAACGAGTTGGAATTTGAAGAATTGATGATTTGATATTATGATATTTTATCCCTGCATTTGAGACAAATTAGAAATAAAATTTTGTGTACATACATAAAATTAATTTCAAGAACCATATAACCACAACCTGAATTTCAATATAGTTTTCAAACCATTTTTCAAGAATAAGGCGAATTTAAGCAGAAAATGTATACTATGAACTATTGTAACTCATGTGCATGCGTCCTAAAGGATAATTTGAGATGAATATGCCATTTTATGTGAAAATAAAATTTCAGATAACTTTTAAACCCTACTAGTGCTTTTATCGAAGTTAACTGCACAAATTCATTTAAATAATAAACGCATTGATGCGTTAGCTTAATAACCGCACCAATTTCCGATATTTTGAAAATTATAAAAAAAGGAATTTTATCATATCGGTGCTCTTATAAAACCACACGCATCGACGCATTTATATAAAAACCACACATATCCTTCAAAATAAATAAATAAACGCACCTGTTTCCTGGATTTCGAGAATTAAAAAAAGAATTTTATCATATTGGTGCTCTTCTAAAATTAATGGCACTGATGCATTTAAATTAAAATCGCACTGAAGTGTCAAAATAATAACCGCACTTGTTTTTGGGATTTCAAAAATTCAAAAAAAAAAAAGAGTATTCTATCGTATCGGTGCTCTTGTAAAAAATATAACACCGATGCATTTAAATAAAAATTGCATCAATCTGCACTTATTTCCGGTATTTCGAAAATAAAAAGAAATTTTATCATGTTGATGCTCTTATAACACAATTACCGTACTGATGCATTTAATTAAAAACAACATCATTGCGTTAAAATATTAACCACGCCATTTTGTGGGATTTCAAAAAAAAAGGAATGTTATCATGTTGGTGCATTTAAAAAAATTGGCACATCGATAATTTATCAAAATCAGTGTGCTTTACTTGTAAACACACTGATTCTCTTTACAATTGAACAATTGAAAAATGAGCGGCAATTGATTTTTCAAAATCTAATTTCATAAAGTCTTTAAATAGTAATAAGTTATTCACTATTTCATTATTTTTCCCAAAATTTCAAGGGAGAATTTGCAAGAGAGACATACCTGGGGCACTGTGTAGCAGCAGAATACTTTGGAGCAGAAAAACTATTCAGAAGATCAGAAGTTGAAAGGTATGGTGATTCACTCAAAACCCTGCATAATAAAAAAATTTAATTTTGTATTGTTGATTTTACTGATAAAAAAATTTACAATTTTTGTTAGGGTTTAATTAAAAGAGAGATCATTTGCAAGAGAGACATACTGGGAGCATTGTGGAGCAAAAAAATATTTTGAAACGATAGAAAGATCATAATTTGAAAGGTATGGTGATTTACTTAAAACACTGCAAAGTAAAAATTTTAAATTTTAGTGTTGATTTTACTATTAAATTTTTTTACAATTTCGATTAGATTTATTCAAAATTCAGCAAAAAATAATAATAATGACAATAATAAATTAAAAAATAAAATAAAAACCCTGCATAATAAAAAATTTACTATTGATTTTACTAGTTAATTTTTTTACGATCTTTGTTCCTATTTAGATTTAATCAAAATTCAAAAAAAAAAAATCACTACTTACCTTAAACCCTTGCTTCTTCTTACTTATGTGACTGCAAAATTTCACTTTAGGGTTTAACTCCCTATACCACTTCACAATTAAGATCTTTTATTTTAGGCATTTTAGATTTAATGGGTTTGTGTACTTACTATGTATAGGGCATTTGACATGTAAAGTAGGGGGATCACTTATTGAATTAGATCCAGACTCTGTCAACCCTATTCGTTTTTTTTAAAACAACATTTGTTTCGCGATGCATCATGTGTAACATAATGCATCAGTGCTTCTATCGCTACATATTGTACTAAATCATGTCGGCCTTGTCCGTTTTTACAGAACGACGTCTGTTTATCGGTGTGTCCAGTGTAATATAATGCATCGACTCACCTCTTCCAAACAACATCGTTAAGTGACTTGTATTTAATTGTTCATGTTTTTGTTTTTTACTGTAATGGCAGTTCTTTTATCATTATAAATCACACCGTCATAATTTAAAATTATTATTTTGAAAATAATTTTCGTTGTCAATGTTGAAAAATTAAACGCCTGATGTGTTTAATAGATTAAATGCACTGAGACGTTTATTCAAATAATCGCACCGATTACCAGAACTCTTTTTGGCTAAAAATTATTTAATTTATGTATTAAATATATTTAATGGTTTTTGTATTGAATGGTACAAGTTGTATATTGATTAAAAAAAATGTCTGAGAAGTTGTGAAGTAACAAAAATACTGATCGACACAATGATAACACATCCAAAAAAGCAGAAAAGACAAGTTCTTTGTAAAGTCTTTACGAAATTAAAAATATTATTCAATATGAGTTTTTTTCATTAATAATATACTTAAGAATGTTAGATAACATGTTTCAATCAATCTATTAATTCATATATGTTTAATGTTATACGGGGAGCAACAATGAAAGAAAATATCAATGTCATTCTAAGAAAAGAAAAATTATAGAACATGTAAATGACGATGAATTGGTCCTTAGCTCATGCGAAGTGGTGTTGGAGGTTAATGAAAGGGGGGGTTTTTTTCACAAAACCATTAAGAATATAGTGGAATGAACGTATAGATGTAATCTCCACTTACAATTCAAAAATCAATCCAATGATTCCAAGAACCAAATTATATCCTAACTACAAGAAGCATTTCGAGAGAAATCGTCAATCAGACCTATTAGACTTGTAATAGCAAAGACATACAACTACAAAAAAAAAAAAAAAAAAAAAAAAAAAAAAAAAAAAATAAATAAAAAATAAATAAATAAATAATAAAAAAAAATAATAATATTCCTAATTAAAATGATTTTCTAGAATTATATGTATATATTACTAAAACCCATTCATTTATTAATATCAATTTTGTTATATTTCGTTTTCATATATCACTATAAAAATAGATTATTACTTTTTTTTCAAGAATATTATGAGAATCCCAGAGGATCAACGAGTTGATATGCGAAACATGCCAATAGGAATGTCCAAAAAAGTGTACAAGGAGATGGTCAAAGAAATAGACATAAATGCATCACGGGAGGAGCCATTCCAATAACAACATGCTTCAAATGTATGTAATCATTGACTTTGTACATATAAACAAATAAGTTAGCATTAAATATTAATTTCCAAGTATTTTCTTGCAAAAGAGAAAACAAAATGGAACTCATTCAATACATAAAACAGGACGACAAGGAAAAAAATGGTTGATATCAAAGTTTGTGAGTAATTGTTAATATTTCCTTATAACAACTCAAGGTTTCATTTTTGTATATATTAAGTTGTTTTACAACAATCATCCTTGAATGTCTTCAAATAGGTGCTAACATACAAAAAAGAGTCTTCGGAAGAATTGATTGAAATTGGGTTAAATATGAGTTGTGAGTATATGTTGGCATATTGAAAATTAATTATGGATTTTGTAAGTATCTATGTTGTTTTACTTCTCGGAGTTTATAATTAATAGAACAAAAAAATTCCTTTTTTTCAACCTATGATTTGTAGTGGGGTATAAAACTTGCAATAAACAACGTATGGAACTACGCCAACAGAAGACTTGTTGCAACAAGGCATGAGACTTAGTTTTGAAACCATGTGTATAGTTCATGAGTCACTTCTTGTTATAGTACATTGTTACTCAATTTACATTGATGTATATTATTTATTTCAATTTTAATTAATCTCACCAATGTAGATACACTCATTACACTTTATTTGTATGTTTGCAGATGGAACGTGATCAAGAAGAGGAAAATAATCGATGCAATCAACAAAACATTCATCCAAATAACCCAAGTCATGGAAGTAGCTCGAGCACTGATAGAAATTCCAATGAAGAATGGTGATCTATTTGGATATCAATGCAAGTTGTTGTATTTTTTGAAATAATTGTCTATGAAAATCAGACATTTTGTTTAATGTAGTGGACATTGTGTCCCAACTGAAAGACAAGGGTTGCTAATCATTATTCCATTTTGTATGACAAAGAGCCTCTTATTGATATATAATAAATACATTTTAATTTATTCTATCGTGTTATCCAATGTTGTTATGAAATGTTACACCACTAATTAAATATATGGATGATTAAATATTATAATTAAGAGATGTGAAATTTTATAATATAAAAAAAATTAATCAAACATCATATACAAATGCACTAATCAAAATTTAATTTATATGAATATTGTTATAAGATATATTTCGATTTTTTGATGAATAACGTATTTAAAAAATCACAGTAATTGCACTATCACGAGTTGTTGTTTCTAAAAAGAAGAAAATATCATACAAAATATTGGTGCCTTTATAACATAAACATGCACAGGTGCGTTATTTTATCTAAACGCAGCGTTACTTCAAGATTTTTTGCATGGCGATGCCTTTTCTGAAAATGATGGCATTGGGGCATTATATTCTTCAAGCACCAGTGTTGTTTGCATTTAATGCCTCAGTGCTTGTAATTCTTAAACCACCATTGATTTCATAGAACGAACAGCCCAGTGCATTATTCAAATTAATAACACAAGTTCTTTTATATGAGTTGTGCGTCAGTTCTTTTATACAAATCATACGCATTGGAGCCATGAGCTTAAATTAAAGCATTGAGTTTGTAATATTTTTTGTGTGCCTCAGTATCGTTCCTGAAAATAACACCCTAGCACGTTTCATTAATATATACACATCGCAGAGGTATACATTTCAAGCACCATTGTTCTTTGCATTCAACACCTCGAGGATTTTGGTTATGTATACAGCCTCATTGCTTTTATTTTTATTTAGTGTGATGGAGTTGTTGTTTCCATGAAGCGCGCTACTAAAAAAACATCTGCTAAAACCTTCGGTCACCTATATTTTTTTAATTGTGATGAATTTTCATTATCATCTTGCTAAAACTTCAACTACCGCAAACATATGTTGTAGCAGAGTTTTTTTGACAATTTTTGTAAATTTTATGACACTAAAACCTGTGTTATAACCTCCGCTAGAAGGTATTTTCCTTGTAGTGAATTGAAGGATGGATGGAAACCCTAGTAGCCCTGCATTTGTCATAGTTTTTGAAGATGTATATCAATGAAATTTACCTCAAAGTAATTGTCATTAGATTCTCCTCATTGAGTTATTTCTGGTGGTATGTGGTGTTAGCACTTAAAATTTCACCTCAGGCTGAAAAAGGCAAACCTCAAGGCAACATCAAACCATTTAGCCTCGTAGCTAGCCCTACGGGGCAGGAGAAGGCTCTCTCCGGTCAATCTCAGTAAAATCTTCAATGAATGAGATGACCAATAGGGTAACACTGATTTTAGGCTAGTAAACTGATCAAAAGGGTTGATTTGGGGTTTTTAGGGTTTTTGGTGGCAAATTGAGGGGATGGCAATTTTGGGTGCGGGGATTGGACACAGTTTCTGCAGGGGGTTCTTTGGGGCGAGGTAGGAGACAGTATTGATGCCTTTGATTGAGGTGGATGATTAGGAATGACAAGTGAGGAGTTAAGGAGAGCAAACAATAACTTTGAATTCTCCTTAAACAGTAGAAAACATTGAAATTAAACAAACTTAAAAGCAGAGCATGACAGTCATGAATTCTTACTTTAACACTTCGTTTGCTTAATGTGCAGAAGGAAAAGAAAGGAAATGATTCACATAACACACTTACAGGTACATAGAGAAACACACCATCAATACATGTAACCACAAGAATCCCAAAAAGGACTGCAAAACCCTGGTCTTCCTTAGCCAAAAATTGCAGAGATACAGTGAAATAATACAATGATAGCTTCTCCCTCCAGAGTCCAACCATGAAAATGAGCAAGAAAGTACATAATATAGATCATCTAACCTCTTTCCCTGCCTCCATGGGTCGAGCTCACTATCCTAGGAGCTATTTCAACCACTTC
>APFE030408142.1:185435-202179 GCA_000404065.3 Pinus taeda
AAATGCACTGTGGAAGGCGCTTGACGGGTCGCGCGCCTCTGACGGGTCGCGTGCCTGGCCTGACGGGTCGCGCGCCTGTCCAACTCCCAAATTCACTCAAACTTTCACTCAATCACTCGCCCAATCTCTCTTGCAAGTGACTTGGATGCACAATAACGGTAAATGGATGGAGATTGGGCTTTTATAACTTTGATTTGAAATAATTTCATGCCCAAACCCACTTTATAATGTTTTTCCTTTGACACTTTAAAAACTTGACTTTTTTAGTTTCCTTTGTCCTGAAATTGACTCATTTAATGCTTTTGCTCGATTCTTTTTGCAGGGATATCATCTGGGGGATCTTGGCAAGGGAGCCAGGGTTACATGCTGTCCTTGGAAGTTTTTTGAAATTTCATCACTTTTTACAAAAAATTGAAAAATGGCCTTGGCTTTAAAAACAGAGTTTTTAAATCCAAGGTGAAAATTAACTATACAAGATAGAAATTTGCGAAGAAACACCTTTAAAATCATCCCTCTGGCTTGCTGAACATTTATTGACCTTCAGAGACATGACCTTGAAGATAAACTTGACCAAAACCCTAGACCTAGGAATTTGACCTCAAGACAAGACAAGACAATCTTGAAAGAGTTTAATGATTGAAATGACTTTGGTCCAGCAATGCCAAGAGAGGGAAAAAGACACCAGCTCCTCCATCAGGGTTATGGCATGCCTAATGGGATGCAAAAAGATGACACTGATGAGACACCTACCTATGCAAATGCAAAGAGCTTTGATCGTTGATGGAGGGCTACTAGACCGACTCTAACATGTGGCACGCCACGAGAGTCCTCATGGTTTGAGTGATTTTCCTCTTAGAAGACCGGAGATCCATTCTTGGTCAAGAAGCCCCAAAGAAATGCCACAAGTAAATTAGTTTTTATTAAATAATTTATGTCAATATGTAGCTCTTAAACTTGAAACCCTAGTCAAAGAACCCTAAAGGAAAAGTTACAAGTAAATTATATTTTAAGAAAATGAAAAGTAATATGGGCATATCCAAAAGAAGTTTATTAAGAGACGAAAAGATGAATTCAAGTCGACTTCATTAAAGTGTGGACTTCAATAATTAAATTTTGAAATTCAAATTAAAAATCTTACCTTCCCTCTAAGTTAGTTGACCCTTCAAGTCGATCATCGAAAACTATATAATGGCACATGTCTAATCACAAGGTTATCCTATTTGATTCATAATTTCTCTAAGTAGTTTCTGAACCTGCAGAGAAGATTTGAAATATTCCACTAGAAGGGTTTTGTTGTTCATTTTTGTTTTTTATTTTTGGGCATAAGGGTTACAATCTAATTGTGTAGGTGGAATTTTCCTCAACATATATGTGACTGCCATAGAAATTTTCATTCTAATTGTTGTTTATTATGGGTTTCGATCTGTTAGAAATATCAATGAAGTTCTAATCATTATTTATTAGATCTACGATCTATGTATTCCTTGAGGTATTCACTATGACATGATTGAGGCAATATCTCTGCACAACGAAGTGTTTTTTTGATACATGACTAATCATTTAAGAGTGAATGTCAGTGTAACATTTATTCCAGATGTCTCAACCCTTGACAGTGTTTAACAAGAAACAACATCTTGAAGGTGTAATCCCTTGGCATACCAAATCTGAATATGACAAACGTATCTCTATGTAGAAGGATTGACCTTTGTGTATAAGACCATGATTCTCCTATTTGAAAACACCTCCATAGCTTCCAAACCATAATGGAGTTAACTTACCAAGATCTATCCAAAGTGGACAAACTATTATGCTTCTTGTGATGTTGCTTTCTCCCTAGGGAATTTTATTGGTTGAGGATTTGCCTTGATTACAATACAAGCAATAATTGATGCTCATTAAGCCAAATTATATCTCAGAACTTCACAGAATTGGAAGTGATAACTTCACTAAGATTGTTGCCCGCATTGCTTGATTTAGATATCATGTACAATTATGAACCAACAATTTATTGATGCCCTAACCATTAAACATTAGTTCATCTAGTGGATTAGAAGCTCGATCCAAATTTGAAGTGACCTCTATAGTATACAAGAAGTTGCATGTCACTCCATAGCATTCAAGGGTCTTTCAGTTGAACGATATACCTTTTATAGTTGTCTTCATTAATTGAAGTATAAATTTGACACTTATAGTCAGTTACAAACTAAAAGGTTCTAGGCATTATTCAAGCCCTAACAATTTTCAAACCTCACTTGACTAGTAGCAAGATGTGAAGTGTTAATACCAAATAAAGCCTCTTAAGCTCAAGGAAAGGCATATTTAAGAGTCAACACAATTATTCTCCAATCGAAAGAAGTTTGGTCATTACCCCTGAACAAAAATTGAAATAGTACACTTGTGAGTCATGGAAGATGTATTGTAACCTCAGCTTGAGTTGTTGAGCTTCATGAGTAAAAGTCGCTATTTTTATTCACTAAACATTTTGACCAGGGAAAATTTTAGGGGCTAATATTCACAGGTGGGATAATTTTCCATGGTTTTTCCAAAAAAATGAGTCACCAATTTATGTTTGTTCTAAACTGATTCGCCCAAGTTTTATAGGATAAAATTTTGTTATCCTAAAATTCGTCAAACTTTTATAGAGACTATATAAAGTCATTAGAGATTTGGATATCTTTAAAAAAAATATCACCAAACTTTTTTATAGTCTGCATATTAGGGACTCGTAAGATTTGCCAAGATTTCTAAACTTTAAGATAAATTTATATCCTTAAAATTTTCCTTGCTTTTGACGTACCCTGTAATATCCCTAACCGGAATATTCCTCAAACCCCAGCAAAAACTCCAACCAAATATGTGCAAATCATATAATAACCCAGAAGTGATAAAATAACAGTGGAACAACATATAATAATGTAAACTGGGAATATAAGAAAATACACAAGAAATGCAGCGAGAAATGCTAAGCCATTTTATTATACTGAGAAATAAATGAGTACAAGAGGTGATTAGACAAATGGCACCTCGACTTGCACAAGGTAAGTGAAGAAATACTCTCAGAATGACAAGAAGGGCCTCTCTGCGTGGATGTTGTTGATGTGTTGTTACTGCTGCTAGAAAACAAATGATGATTTGGGGTTGCTCCCCTCCTCAAAAAAAGATGAAACTTAGATTTGGGCTCTACTCAAGAAACCCGAAAAAACCCACAAAGCTTTCCTGGAATGGCCTCACACTAATCTGCGTCCCAACTACTGGAAAATTGTCGTGCTACTGTTGCTGGTGGAAATCGAATGAGGATTTGGGGCTGCTCCCCTCCTCAGAAAAGGCTAAAACTCTGGAATCAGACTCTACTCAAAAAACCTAGAAAAACCCAGAAATCTTTTTCTGAAATGGCCAACCCCCGAAAATCACCCCCTTGGGGTTCTGCGCAATTCCTCAAAGACGCTGATGAAACTGCTGCTAAAATGCTGATGAAACTGCTGCTGAAATGCTGATGAATCTACTGTTGGAATGCCAATGGAAATACCTTGCCCGAGCAGGCACTCAAAGTCCCCCGGGGCTAAGGGTGAGATCTCCGAATAGAGACACTCAATGCACTAAACAATGCTACATACTAGCTAAATAGCCAGTGTGCTCTAAGTCAAAATGACTATCACAAATGCTCATAACCAGAATGATCAAAATGAGGGGACTCGTCTCTCCTTTATAGCTTTTGCCTCTCTCAATACCAAGGCTCACCTCCTCCTGTGTGATTCCTCTCTTGTCACGTGTTTCTTCCCTCCTGCACAGTCCCTCCATGTGTCTGCGTGGGCTCCATTTCTGCGTCCCCTTTTGACCTCCTTGGCTCCCCTCTAAGTCACAACGTTGTGCTACTAGGAAATGACTTTTTATTCTAAAATTGAGTTATGTCCCCCGTCCTCACTATTTTTTTATTTACAAATAACTATAGAAGGCAAAAATTGAACAAAATCGAATATTCCAATTAGCCATGGCTAATTAGGAATATTACATACCCTTGTTGGATGATGAATGCACCATGCTAGGGTTTCACAAGTGGTTATGACCTAACTACAACAAGAAGCACATAATTAAATGATATGGATGCATGACAGTGATAATGATGCTTGGTGAATGGTCTATGTGACGTTAATGACATGTGCTTCAACTTAACAGTAAACTAGTGAGTAATATTGTTAGAAATATATATGAAGGGAATATGACAGTGATCCTAATCTATGATACCTAAGGTTGATGATTGTGACCCTTGATATGCCAAAAACCTTATGTAATAGTAACCTATGTCATGGAAGTAACGGTATCCTACAATACAACTTTCATTGAATTATATGTTAATGGTGTATGGTTGATATATTGTTGAGCTAGTATAGATGTTTGACAGTAAATTCATGATTGATATTGCGTTTATATGTCTAGATAAATAACAGTTTGGTATTGGCATCGTTAGTGAGAAAAATTTGACTTGATCTTGGACAGGATTTAGCTTGTATCTCTAAGCTAGGGTTTTGAAATCCATTATTAAGATTCAAAATCTATTGAGCAGTAAGCAGAGAATATATGTCAAGGTCTATATTTGGTGACAATACATTTTTGTAGAGCAATCAATTGGTTGAGGTCGATGGTTGGTGTATCTAGGGTTTGATATGCAGATAAAACATAAGCAATTATGCATCAGCCAGATTGGGTATTGTATTTGCACGGAACTAGGGTTTGACAATAGCACATTAAGTAGGACATTATATGTGTGGATAGTTATTGAATGAGAGAGATTATATTATTAGGGTTTGATGAGCAGAATTGAGCAGTGAGGCTACCAAGGTTTGACAGTGATATACAAAAGAAACATATATCATCTTGCAATTCTTTTGTTTTGATTCAAAGCAAAAGTGGATCGAGTCTGAAAATTATGAAACGTATTCCACCAGCTGATTAGGGTGGCAAGATCATGCAAGGCAGGAGAGTGGAGTATCCATTAGGTTGGAGCCTAAGAACACTTCAGGGTGGTAGGGTGGTGCTAAGGTAGGTTGGAGCTGACACAGGAAATTGGAGGATCCATCTAGATGCAACTAGTACACAAGGTGTTGGAGCACCTTCAAGTTGGAGCCTCTAAACGAGGGCATTGGAGCGTTATCCCAGTTGTAGTTGGTAAATAGGGCATTGAATTGTCCTACATGTTAGAGCATGTAAACCAGGGTGTTGGAGCTTCCTTCAATTGGATCTGAAAACTTGATGTAAATATTTTTAAAGACATATGTTAAGAAGTGTTCGGTGGTTTTTGTTCTGGAGGGGTTTCCTCCTAAAAATATTTGTGTCCACTGTCTTTATTATTCTGCAGTATTGAATGGTGTTTTTTATCATTTCTATTATCTAATAATGATTAATGTGAGCTTAATTTTATGAAGATTAAATTAATTAATTGGTAAGAAATATTGATTCACCCCCCTCTTGGTATTTCCAACAATGTAGGCTCGAAATCTTCATGGTCCCATTTTATTATAATTGTATCCTTTGTCTCTTATATATATAATAAGGAGACCTTGTCATAGTATCGTCAAATATTTTCTTGTCCATTGTACTTATTGTATAAGGATTTTTCCCCTCAAAGTGGATTGTAATTATTGGTTTGCTATCATTTTTAAGGAACAAAGATCATAACATTTGGTATTAGAGCTCTCAAGCTTAGGGTTATACTACTTCAAGCAAGTCATCGTGGTATTTTCACTATAACTTTTTCCTATCAGGTTTTAGATGGTGAAACCTAGAGAATATTTAGAAGACATCCTAAGCAATCTTTGGTTCAATTTTAAATCTCAATTCACTGCATTTTTGAAGATATGGTCCAAGGAGGTTAGGGTTTCTAAATGCTCATAAATTTAGTCTCATACAAATTAATTTGGAATTTTCACTATGTGTGTGTGTGTGTGTGTGTGTGTGTGTGTGTGTGTGATTTTTTTATTTATTTTTTTGTGAGGCTTTAAACCATGAAACTTTAACCACATAGAGGAGAAATCATGGTGAACATCTGGTCCAAGTTTCAGATCTTGTTTTGCTATATTTCAAAGATATGCTTTGTTGAACCTCTAATTTGTTCTCTTTTTGACATTCTATTTTCCCTTTTTCCACTCATCTTGTTATATATTACCATTTCATTTCACCTTCTCCATGGATTAAGCATTATCCAAGTCCTAATATCACTTTAAAAAACATAAAATTCCATCATCACCTCAATATCTATGTTTTTATCTGTGAAATTAGTTTAACTAGACTATAGCTACTAAAATGTGCACTTTCTACAGCTTACTTAATATTCAATAACTAGATCCAAAGTTCTATAGATTTGCATGTGCTAGAGATCAGCCAAAGCATATGAGTATATGTTATCTTTGATAACACATAGAGATAGTTTGGAGTCAGTTTGTCAAATTAGTTAAGTTTTGTTTTTCTGAAGATAAAAATAGATGTACAAAATGTCAATTTGGTCACCTAGTTAGTGTGTAGAGTCAACATGAGTCTAAGTGAGATCCATAATAGGAGCTAAAATCCAAATTTTCATGTGTGTTAGGTTCATTTGATCATGGTTAGGATTTAGTTACTTTTGTCAAATTTCATAGCGAATTTGTCACTCCTGCCACTTGTCCCACTACGAAACTCTGCTAATGTTAGAAATGGTTAGATTTTTCTTAAACACGGGTTAGAGTCTTGATGGATCATGAGTACGTGTCAGGGTTTACCTTTTGTTCATTATCCCCAAATGATACACACCACCAAGGCTCATTCACCATCGATTTCATTCTATTTCGAGTTGGCCTTCATGTCATAGGGAGGTCTAGTTGTCATTAGGAGAAATTGCAAGTGGAAAGAAGGAGCTTTCTACATGTTGCAGTCGTGGAACAGAAGAAATATTACAAAGGAGGCTCTTTGGTATGCTATGAATCCATGAACATGAAGATGTTGGAGGAAGACCTTGTTTTTGTTCAATCCTTTTCCAACGTGGGATGCCTGCGTTTTTGCCAAAAGTTGCAGGGTTTCCATGGGCAGATTGGCAACGATATTGCCATAAATTTCACAAGAATAGAAATGAAGGTTGGCCTGCTCAATTTTGCAGTATCCCCTGATACAATTGCCCATGCTACAAATATTCCCAAGTCTAGTGAGATGTGGTTCAAGTTTCAAAAGTTCAAGAAACTCAATTATGATGATTTTCTCAAGGATGAATACAAAGGAATTGACATGACCACTGACATTTCTAGGGTTTACGTCAAAGATCATTTTTCCAAATTTTTAATGGTCACCCAGAAAAATTTTACATGTGAAGGCAAGTTCAATATGTTTTACCAGTGTCACTTTAGATTGCTCTTACATTTCACAGGTAAACAACCTCTAAACATTCATTTTTATCTTTATAGGAGTTTGGGAAAGATTGCTAAGAAAGTCTGGGTTAAACCTGATGCTAGTAACACTTCTCTTTTCCATCATGGCCTCATCAAATTACTTGTTGTAGAATAACTAAATAAGTTAAACGGAGATTGGCTCACCTTCTTGTTCTTAAGTGGTTATGAGCTAGATGTTGCCACCCCTTCTCGAAAAACTCCAAAATCTTAGTCAAGAACTCCTAGGGAAGAGAAGCAACCAGAAATAGAACCTGTAACAGAAACTTCCACAAGCACTGGGAAAAGGTTGACCAGAAAATAGAGTAAAGGTAAGGGTAAGTTAGCTGATATTCTAAAAGCCATTGAAATTGAAGAAGGTCAAATTTTGCAGCCTTTGCAAGTAACAGAAATAGAAACTCAAAAAAAGAGCAAGAGAGCCAAGAAACTTGATTTTACACAAGAGGAACAAGGTTTTATCAAACCAATAAATCTTGTAACAAGATCAACACAACAAACTCAAAAGATGCCAGAAGAGCCCTTTGAAAAAGTGGAACCAGCAAAGAGAAGACAAAGAAAAGAGCTTGTGCAAGAAAAAAACCAGATAGAAGTTCTAGAGGAACAATTGAGAGAGGCTCGACAAGAAGTGATAAATTCTAAACTTGAGTTTGAGAAGTTGCAAAGGGAGGTGTCAAAACAGATAGACTTCTACGATAAAGTTGTAGAAGAATGTGAAGTGGCAGTTGAAGAAGCCAAAAAGATGGTGAAAAGGACTCTACCTTTGCACAGGATGTTAAAGCATATGTACAAAAGGAATAGTTGGCTACAGGCAAACAGAAATAAGTTGCAAAGGTGAGTCAAAGCATTGGAAACTCAAATAGATATTATCAAAGTTAAACTTTCAAAAAGAAATCTAGGGCTCATAGCTGAAATAACAAGCACCCCTTAAGTATGGTAAATTCCTCACTTTTTTGCCTATACTATGCTAAACTAATAGTTTCAGCAATATACATGGTTAAATAAGCTATAAGGAGTGATAAAAAGGTAGAAGAAATCATAAAAACAAAAACAAAAACTCAGAAAAATCAAATTTCATAGCAACTCCCCATAGTCAAGCTGAAAATTTGCTACGAAACGGTTGTAGTTTATCATTGAGGAAAATGTAAGGAAAAATTTTAGTTAAAGGAGTTCTAATGGCATGAGTTTAGCTAAAATACATGAGAGTACACTTCAAAGTTTTCAAAAAGATCAGAAAAGTACCAGAAGAATGTTTTTGTAGCTTGCTACCAAATTTTGTTACGAAACCGTCAAACTGCTTTTTTATGCGTTATAAATTTTGATTGGGCATCAAACAGTAGGGAAATCACATGGGTTACAGGTCACAAGGGTTTCCACATCATCAAATCAGAACTCTTATTTTTCAGGAAAATAGGTCAGCGAAGTCAACCAGGTCAGCACATCCACGTGGCAAGAGCACATCAGCAATCCAGCACACTTCGGTGGATTCGATAAGGTTCAGCAACAGAATATTTATGGGCTCATAAATAGATAGAATCCTATTTGAATTCAAATTGTATTAAAATAGAGAATCCCTAGGAAATCTCAAATATGTTTTGTAAGTCAAATAGGATTAGGTCTCTTAGCATGATGATCAAATCTAGCCCCAGGTGGCAGATTTTGTAATTAATGGCAGATGGAGATGTATTTTTATATATATGTAGTTTTTTGACTCTACAAAGGATCGAGAATGTGAGAAAAACCACTTTTGTAAATCTTTATCGAGTTAATATACATTTGCAGTATACTTTGTTTTTTCAACCTCGGATTCAATTTTGGCTGTTACCATATCTCATCATGCTTTTATGTTGTTATCAGTTTTCATAGCTTATTTGATTACTTGGAATCCAATGTTATATAGCTTCAACTTCCTTCAGTTTGTTGTGATTAACTGTAAATGTTCATATTCACATTAGTAATCCAAAAATGCCTCGACTTCCACAAAACGAT
This sequence comes from Pinus taeda, assembly GCA_000404065.3. Lineage (NCBI taxonomy): Eukaryota > Viridiplantae > Streptophyta > Pinopsida > Pinales > Pinaceae > Pinus > Pinus taeda. The sequence goes on from APFE030408142.1 coordinate 194,828, forward strand.
GTTTGTCTGTAATTGAGTTTTTATTTTGACTCCATGCCCAATGGTGGTGATTATCACACTTTCTTTCACCTACAAGAAATCATGAAAAAATCCAGAGTTAGCCATCTGTAATTGAGTTTTATTTAGAACATTATCCATTTTTCCTTGAGAGATCCCTCTCATGCGAGAAGAGCTAACTTCTAGCTACAAGTGGTTTGAAATTGTTATTCTTGGTTGGAGGTTGACACAGCCCAGCCTGTCATATCAAGTGATAATAGTAGCAACCAAATGTCATCAATATGGAGGTCCACCAATTGGTTGTAGATGGAATTTCACCGAATGGGCATATCTCGTTGGTCAAACTTATGGTCAACATGGCTATGAAACCCCTATAATATGTCAACTATCAAGTGACCAATTCTACAATCAACAGAGCAAGACTATTAGAAAGTGAGTGAGATTTGAAGACAGTATTAAAGTCAATGATATGTCAAGAAGTGTCTTCTCATGATTCACTCCTTTAATAGCAAATCATGAGAAGTGAAACTCCTATTTCAATTCAGAGACTTAGATGTCGATTTCAATTCTAGTTTTTAGGCAGTATTTCCTCAAGTTGTTGAACTTGGAAAACATTATAAAAATGTTTCACTTCTAATCGAAAGAAGTCAATTAAATCCAGAGATTGTTATTATTATTATTGAATTTCCTTACTATGAAAACTTTGTTTACACATTGCAAGTAATATAAGTCCTATTCACGGCATTCTCATAATTGTTGATGGTGATTTTCTTCATGTGACCTGAGCTTTCAATACCTCGCGCTCATCAGAAGGGCCCCCTATAGACATGTGGGATTAGTATAGAAGTTTTTCATTCCATTTTATTTCTTTAAGCTTACGTTTAGATTAAACCTTGTTTCTTTTAGATGCTCATTTCATTTAGATGCTCTGTTTCATTTTAATGCTTTGTTCTTAACTAAAATTTTACTCACTTACCTTTGCTTTTCTACAGGTCGAGGGCTTGATTAAAAAGATCAAAAACAACCAAAAATATTTCCTTTAATTGTCTTTTCTAGATTAGCCTCAAATTTATGTTTGATAAGTTATGATTAGCTCTGGTTCAACATGTACATACTAGTAATCTCTAAGGCATCATGCATTTTGATTTATGTTGGTTGCTTTTCAATTTTAGAATAATATTTTATTACTCTCTCGTTATTGCTTTTTATAATAGTTTCAATTCCAAAGCCTTATAGATCTTAGACTAGTTTTGCTTTCACAATATAATAGTTTAGATTTCCTTCCAAGTCTTGTAGATTAAATTTGTTTCAAATTCCATAGATTAAATTTCTTTTCAAGTCAAATAAGCTTATATTTCCTTTCAAAGTACAATAGAGTAAATTTATCTTTTCAAAGTTCAATAGAATAGATTTCTTTCCTAGTTCAATAGAATAAAGTTTCCAAAGCCTTCATAATTTATAATTAGCATAAGTATGCTTTGAATTAATTTAATTTTCAAGTCTTGAATTTCGTAATTTATTTTATTTTGGTCTCTGAGAAAGAACGTGTATGTGTGCTAGTAGGTTTATTTTCATCCAACAATTAGATTAGTCTTCTTTACAATTAAAAGTTGATAACCTAGCATATATAATACATTATACTTTGTATGTTCATGAACCCTAGATATATAATTTAATGCAAGTAATTTAACCAACAATTAAATTACCCAACATGCTTTAAGGAAGTTAGGGTTTCTGTATGCTCCAGAATTCAATCTCAAACAGGTCAGTTTGGAATTTTTGTTATAATTTTTTTACTTTTTATTTTTTATTTTTATTTTTTCTATAAGGTTTCATAAAGTGAAACTTGGACCATATTAAGAAGAAATCTCTAGGAATATATGGTTCCATTTTCAAAATTTGTTTCACTATACTTTTGGAGTTATTCCCTGTGGAAGCTAGGGTTTGTGAATAGTCATGAAATATATTTTACACAAGTCAACCTAGTATTTTGGCTATATCTTCTTGTCTAGAAATTTTCAGACTATGAAATCTTTAGAAATTTCAGGATACATATAGAACTACCTCATGTATACGTACCATAATTATATATCAAGAATTGGATTTGTATAATGTTATACAGTTTTGCTCATGGGAAGAAGCCAAAAAACCCAATAAGTTTTGGGAAAGCTAATATAACTTTGAGTTAGCAGATTCAGTTCACACCTCTAGAATTGCAGAAAATATATATTTGAGTATCACAAAAAAAAATTACATCAAGAAGGCCTCAAATCTAAGAGGTATATCATAAAGCTTCATCCATTCTAATATTCTCCAAATTAAGGTATGTAACTTATTATTGACCTATAACCCGCTCCTCCCACATTTACCCACTTTCACCGATTTTCCCCAGGGTAAACATCATCTAAGGGTCACTATGATAAGACTCAACCTCCTATATGACCTTAAGGAAATGGATTCGACAACTTAAGACTTTACTGACCTCCCTCGGGTGCTACAAGACCTCCAGGAGGTACCCAACCCCTCCAAGTGTCCAACCCCTGAGTTAACTCACCTTTTAAATGATTTATAGCCTTAGTTGCTCCCTTGCCAAGGCCTCCATGCGACTGTAACCCTTCAGTCACACTAATAAGACTGATTCCCAGTGGCTATGGACTTTTCTAGTCAATTCTATGCCTACGACCCTAAATTCTGAGCCACTTTTTCAGGGCAAGAACTCAAGCCCCTGCCAAAAATTCAATGAGACCTCCATAAATGATAAATAACATAAGAGCAAAGCTTCCAAACCAAAAAATTGAACCAAGAATTGACTAGACCCTTCCCAACCAGGACTGGCATTCGATTAAACACATGATGAACATGTAACCTACAAGTCATGAGTTCATATTTAAAATAAGGATCTGGAAATTTGTCTGAGGTTTAACAAGAAGGACTAATTCCTTCTCACAATAGTTTTCATAACACCAATTAGGCCATGAATTCATTATTCATTCAGTTAGAGGTAAAAACATGAAGAGATCCATGACTAAGATTTATCAAATAACCACGCTTATAACTAGCATATAACTAGATAAATAAAAATGATAGAACAACCATTAAAGCCACATAATAATAAGTACATTTACTTATCAAAACCAAGAGAAACTTAGCTCTTATTAAACATAGGAAAAATCCAACCAGGTCGAGGATTTCCACGTACCATCTGACCATAGATTGAGTTGAACTGAATCTTTCTTTCAGTCAATCACCTTCATGCCATATTCCAAGCATGAATGTGGGATCTCATGGGATACACCAATCCATAAACAACCAAGGGAATCCAGAGGCTAAACCACCTCCACCCTCACCATACCATGATCTCACCTAAACCAATACCAAGATCACAAAACCAAACCGAGCTTGGATGCCTCAGAATTACTTCTCCATCCATTGAAGAATTTTCCTATCTTCACCCACATGTTGAGGGCTTCTCGGAGAAAACCATCTCCACCCCCAACCATTGGTATTTTCTTGAGACCATCTCACCTGGATCCAAAACCTTCCAGAACTATAAATCTCAACCAAGAACGAATCCCATCACACCATGGCTATTCGAAAATGGAAAGGCAAGGCTAAAACCACTGTAAAAAACTGACAAAACCCATGCCAATGACAACAAATGAACCAAATACACACATGCACATACCATGCACACTAAAAATAACTGGGAAAACATACATGAAACCTATCACCTACAAGTTTTCCTGATGAAGCTGCTTGATCCAACCTTTCCTTGCTTGATTTTTGCTTTCCTTGTCCTTCCTTTACTTGCTTTGTTTCCTTTCCCTTACTTGCTTTATGTTCTTTTCCTTTCCTTTTCTTGCTTTTGCTTCTCTCTTGGTGCTCTTCTCCTCTCTGAGACTAATTCCAAAACAAAGCTAAAAAAAGGTTGTGATTTTATCTTTAAAAACCTTTTTATCATTGAGGCCTCTATTTCCTTCAATTTCCTCCTCACATGCAAACCTGTGACATTTCACCTTCCTTTTCTCCTAATTTCGTTTATTTTCGTAAATAAAATGCTAGTGATGCCTTTTTGCATTTTTAAGGCCTTTGCCATTTCCTTTGCCAATTTCCCCTTAGCCATAATACACAACAAGTGATGCCTACTAGGATATTTTTCCCAACATTCAGCTTGGAATAGTGTCCCTTGACCTTCTTATTTTTCCTTTATGAAATTATTACATGAGCTTTTAAACCAGGGTTGTTACATGACCTAATTATTCAATAGAACATCCCCTTTTTTGTTTGTTATGTAAAGAGAAGGGTTATTATTATTTTCTAACATGCCTCCAAAGAAAGCTACTATGCCAATTAAATCTACTAAAAGCTCATCCTTGACTTATGAAGAAAGTAAAGACTTAGAATTTAGGTTATCTCAATTAGAGAAGAAAGTTAATGAAATGGATGGTAGTATTTTGAAAAAGGTGGATTTCTCAGGTTCTCGAGTAAATATTAAAAGAGAAATGGAAAAGAAGATGTATGAAAATAATGAAGGAATAGAAAAGAGGGTGAACTAAAATAAGGAAGAAATACAAAATCTATGATTTCCATGTAAAATTTTATCTTGGAGAGGCTAACTAAAAGAGATATGGAGATCCAAGGAAAACATGAAAATAAGGAGAAACATGTTGATAATCAATCTCTTATGGGGAGTATACTATCACAATTGGAGAGCACAAATTATGAATTGCATAACCATAATCATAAATTTTCAATCCAAGATCCACATCATCAGGGCTTCAAGTCAACACCAAGGAACTACTACATTCTAAAGATTGATATGAGGAAATTTGATGGTAATAATCCTCTACATGGATATTTCATATGGAGGAATACTTTGATCTACACCAAGTGGCATCATTACAAAAAATAAAGATTGCATCCATGTTTTTAGAACAAGACCAACATGTATGGTATCAATGGCTTTGTGAAAGAAAAAAGGATTATGTTATATCTTGGTCCACTTTTACAGAGGAATCGATAACACATTATGGGGATATTAAGGGCAATGTGTTCTTTAGTCAATTGGTAAATATTCGACAAAAAGGTATTGTTATAGAGAAAATTCAACAATTCCAAAAGTTGTCTCAAAGTGAAGAATATTTCAAAGGATACTTGTTAGACCCATTTATGGATACTTTAAAGGAAAGCATCTAGCATGAGGTGCATCGCTTTGAACCTAAATCTCTAAAGCATGCTTTCAGTCTACTAAGGAAAGTTGAAAGTAAAAATACGACCACTAGAAAATTGATCACTAATAACTTTAGAGAAAATCCAGTGCCCTTTCCTAAATCAACAAGGTTGAGTCCTCAGAAAATGGATGAAAGAAGAGCAAATGGATTATGTTTCAGCTATGATAATGTTTATGCCTCAAAATTTGTTGCACCAACATGGGGGAAAACCACCCAGTCCAGACCTTAAATCACTTCCTTTTCTGTTTGGAATAGTGGTTCTGACTGGTTTAACTAGGTCCAGTTACATTTTCCCAATCGCTATCGATTTTACAATATGTCTTGAATTACCAATAGCTAGGGACATCAGATCAATTCTTCTAGTTGATCAAGCAAGAAGAATGACCCTTGAGTTGTTTTTGTGGAACAACCAAACCAATCTAAATTTTTGCCTCGAAGAGAAGACTTCTAAGATAACACATATATGATTTAACTAGTACGCAATTAATATGTCTTATCTTGGTTGAAGGAAAGAAAAGCCCTTCTCCCAATCAAGAGCTGATTTACTAAAACAAAATATTAAGGAATTGAAGTAAAAATGAAGAAATTAGATCAAGGAGATAGCTCTCGAGATTTGACTCCTTGTTAATCTAAATACTAAACATCAAGAACTTAGTAAATAGTTACATAAGTGTTTGATAGAAGTATATTCAATCCCTAAGGTATATGCATAAATATATATATATATATATATATTTCTTGGGTTTACTTGTTATTTGAATGCGATCTAAAATGGTTTTCTTAGTACATGGTTATAAATAATCATATACTACAAGAAATGAAACTTTAAATAAATTCTTTTAATTAAATATTAATTAAAAGAATTGTTAAAGCATATATCGCCATCCAAATTAAATAACAATTTGTTGTTAGATGTATTAAAAAATTACCGCTCTGCCATATTCAGAAATGAGATGATGTTGAACTGTGATAATAATATACATATAACAAACAAATTGAAATATGGAATGAATGCAAAATATACAAAACAAAAGATTAAAAAATTGATAAAAATACCTGATGTATCATGCTCCTTTTGTAAAATACACAGTCTCAGTCCTTTTCCTTTATTCCAAAGCTTCCCAAAAGTGCAGAATACGACTCTTTGAAGCCTCTTTAAACAAAAAAATAAGAAATTTGATCCAATCATTTTATTAAGATGAGCTTCTGAAAATACAAAAATGTAGTCTCCACTCAGCTTTATTCATAAAATTCAGGACCTGGCCCAGTCTATTAAGATAGACTTGGAGATACAAAAGTGCAAGCCCAAAAGACTTTCTTTCTCAAATTCTTGACCTCTTATTTGATCCATTGAATGGGTTTAAATAGAAATATGAATATTTTTTTTTAAATAACAAGATTGTGCATAGCGCTTGTTGGGTTGTGTTATATTCTTTCCACATAGTTAACAGGGAGTTTGAGGGGTACCCGTAACCCCACTTTATGGGGTCCGGGGCAGCGCCGCGGAAAATTTTGGTTTTGGACCCTATGTTAGGTTGGGCGGACCCACCTATGGTTTTGTGCATGATTTTCGCACATGTTTTTTGGACGCGATGGTTTTCGGTCCATGGTTTTGGAAGCGATGGTTTTCGGTCCATGGTATTGGATGCTTTGGCATGTATAAATATGTATTGTAACATTGAAAGGAATATAATGAAAAATAAAGCTAGTAGTCCTGATTTTGGGAACCAGGGGAAATCTCTGTGCATATGTGTTTTATGTGTTATGCTCTCGCATTGTTTATTTTTCTATGATTTAGAATTCGTATGCAGGTAATTTCTGTACGGGGTTAAAACCTACATTTGGTATCAGAGGTGTTTTGGCTTCAACGGGATGCCTTTGTTGCTGAGGGGTTTCGCTCGGGCCTGTGGTAGACCCTATTCAGTGGGAGATCTGCGAGATCGATTCTGGTGGTGAAAGAAGATGGCGAGCAGCGAAAAGATAGAGATTGAGAATTTCAATGGTCAAAGTTTTGAGTTGTGGAAACTCAAGATGGAGGATCTATTGGTGGATAAAGATCAGTGGATCGCGGTAGATCCGGGTACTAAACCAATGGGAGTGACCGATGAAGAATGGAAGAAGTTG
>APFE030408142.1:206693-240273 GCA_000404065.3 Pinus taeda
TATGTGTTTTTATGTGTTATGCTCTCGCATTGTTTATTTTTCTATGATTTAGAATTCGTATGCAGGTAATTTCTGTACGGGGTTAAAACCTACAACGCTGAGGAAATTAATGAAATCCCCCAAATCTTGAAAAATAAATAAATAAACTCAAAGATAATCTTTTGAAATGCCATTATGGCTTATTGGCCTTGTATTTCGATCAAAAGATCCTCGCGTTTGCGGATTCTGTGGAAGAGATCTACTTCTTTCTCTGCGCAGGTTTCTCCTTTTCATTTTCTTCATTGTTGAATTCTTCGTTTATGCCAGGAAACGATAAACTATGGATAAGCAAACATAAATCAAAACTATATTTTTCAAAACAAAACAAAAAATTGAATGAAATATATGGGTTGTTTGTTTAAGTCACAATCGCATTTTAATCCAGGAACATTTCAATCGGAATCACAACCAAACTAAATCCAATCGCAATCGCATTGAAATCGGGCATAAACTTGATCCATAACACAATCACAACAAAAGGGATCGAATCGCAATCTCAATTAAGTCGGGAGCAGAAAAGGCGTGAGGCCCATGAATCTCACGATTGCAATACGCAATCGTGGAAGGCCGGGGATAAGGTTGATCACAATCGAGTCTGTGGAGTGGCACACCACTAACGATGCCTCTTGAAAATTGTGATTACGATGTATGGGGATGATGTGGTAGAATAATGGGTCCCACAGGTCTTCTATCGCATATCTTAATCACATTTCATAGGGGTCTAGCCGCTGACCCTTCGGTAACTTGTGATTGTGTGGACGCGTGGAAGTTATGAACTAGAGTGTATAATCCTGTTGGGTCTGGTTGATCACAACTGCAATCAACATGAGGCAGAAGGCACGACCCTTTAGTATTTTTAATAGCCGTGGGCATGGGGGATTTATGGACTGGCATGTATAATCTTGTCGAGTCTGACTTATATCACATGTCGCAATTGGTGGTGTGGGCATCAACCATGGCCTTTTGGGATTTGCGATAGCCACAAACGCATAATTTTATTAATTATGATTAATTTCCCGTCGGGTCCAATTAATGAATCGCAATCGCATTTCGCTAAGGTTGCGAGTATTACCATGGTGTGTTGTTTATTTGCGATGCAGGGAAGTGGTAAAAACTCTTATTAATATTACTTTTTATCAAATAACCCATGTTTAATACTTAGGGCTTCAAAAAAAAAAAACTAAAGTATGAGTCTTGGTCTCGAGGGCTATTTGGAAATGATTTCGATAATCAAGGTTTAATACTTGGGTTTTAATTAAAAATCCTATGTATAAACTTTGGTTATGGGATTCTATTAACAGTTTTTTCTGTTGATTTTCTATTTTTTAATTCTTTGTTTTTAAGAAATAAAATCGAAGGCTTTTTTAAAACTAAAGGGTCCTTATTTTAATATAATAAATTTCATAGGAAATTTATAATATATTAAAATGGGGGTTGTTGAACAGTACAACAGATAGCAAGTATAGTAAAGGGCATAAATGCAATTAGAAGAAATTATTCTACATAGACTGTGAAGATGAAGAAGATCGAGAAAATGGAAACTTCACAACATCTAGAGCTAGAAGAAATTACTCCAACATGTAGAAAATTTGTGATAGGTTAACCCGATAATGCAATATAAATCAAAGCAGAATACTATAACCTACTTCTACTATCAATTTGCGGAAGCTTAAAGATCGAGTTGAACAACATATACAGACGAAGAAGAATCAATGGCATAATACACATGAAAATACTTTGGGGAAAGTCTCAGATGAAAACCCCACATCATTGTATTATGATGCATGGTGGAAATACATAGGAATTATACAAAGCCTTAGCTCCCATAGCTAGCCAGCTCTCAATACAATCCTCATAGATGCTCACAGCAAATCTTGGCTTCTCTCTTGCCTTCCTCTCTACCCTCCAAGCTCCTATTTCCTTGCATTGTTCCTTGTGGATGATTAGCCTATTACCAAGTGGAAAACCAAACCTTCAAAACTATGCAATCCTCAGGGATGAAACCTTGACTGCATGCATGAGTTTTCTTCATGAGAAAACACATGCAACTGATAGTACATTGTCCTTGAACATTAATCTCAACTGGTTCTTTCTCAGAATAGACATGCATGAGTTTCTGATGAGGGAATCTTCAGTTAACTGGAGTAGCACTAGTTGAGTGCATTAATGCATCAACTAACTGTTAACTCACTATTAGTTCCTCAAACAGTTTGGAACTAATTTAACTGGACTTAACTCGATAAACTGAGTTAACTAATTACAGCTAAAATATAACTCAATCTTATGTCCTTAATTTAAGGGATAACTCTTGCATGACTTCAGAAAGACTTCTAACTTGAATTTCTCAAACTAATTAATTTAAAATAAATTTATTAATTATTTCCTAGTTGTTAAGACTAAATTCGATTTTAATTCACAATTTAATTCAAGGACAAATTAAATTGGAATATTCTTGTTGCCATATTTCAACACTCCCTCTCAACAAGAAAGGGATTATCTGTCACCCCGATCCTGTCTTTATGGAACTCGAATTTACACTTTGATAATTCCTTTGTCAAAATGTCAACATCTTGCTCCTCTATTGAAATATACTACAGCAACATGATCCTCTTCGCTACATAGTCTCTGAGATGATGATATTGGATGTCGATGTGCTTGGACCTATCATGAAATATTGGATTCTTAGAGAGTTTGATACAACTCTGATTATCACAATAGATCACAATTGGATCCATCCTCTGATCAAACAAACCAATTAGGATTTTACGCATCCAAATGGCCTCACATGTTGTCTGACTTGCAGCCATGTATTCTTCCTCTACCGAGTTGAGTGCAATAGACCTCTATTTCTTGATGTACCAAAAAACTGTTGCTGACCCAAGGCTAAAAATCCCTCCTGATATGCTCTTCTGATCTGATGGACTCCCTGCCCAATCTGCATTAGTGAAGCCCCATAGCTTCACTCCCTTTGTCCGTTTGTACCATAATCCATACTAAGATGTGCCTCTGAGGTATCTCAATACATGCTTTGCGGCCTTCGAAAACATCTCGGTAGGTTGAACCATCGCTTAACTCAGCTGGTTCACCGCATAGCACAAATCTGGTCGTGTGTTCATTAAGTACATCAGTGAACCCACAAACTTCCTGTACACAATAGCCTCTACCACTTCTCTTGAAGTAACAACCTCCTTCCTCCAGTTACCTGCTAGAGGATTCTGCATGGGCTTTCACTTCTCCGTGTGGAATCTCCTGAGTATCTCATTGGCATACTTGCCCTGAGACACAAACAACTCCCCATCCTTCTGCCACACTTCCATGCCTAGGAAGTAATGCATGAGACCTATGTCTTTCATCTCGAATTCTCTTGCAAGGTCCTCCTTGCAAGACATGATCAACTGATCATCACCAATCAATATGAGATCATCAACATAAAGTACGATGATCAACAACTTACCTTTCACCACGATGTGGTACAGGTTCACATCCGCTTCACTCTTTGTGAAGCCCAACCCAGTGAAGTAGTTGTCTATCCTAGTGTACCAAGCACGAGGTTCTTGCTTCAGCCCGTACAACGCTCTCTTGAGTCGGCACACATGTGGCTCACGATCGAAGGTCTCAAAAATTTCTGGCTACTCTATGTACACCTCTTCCTCAATCTGGTCATTGAGGAATGCAGTCTTCACATCCATCTGATGGATCTTCCAACACATCTATGCTGATAGCGCCAACATAGATCTGATAGATGAGTACCTTGCGACATGAGCAAAAGTCTCATCCTAGTCAATCCCGTCAACCTGTGAAAAGCCACAGGCAACAAATCTTGCCTTATGCTTCTCCACACTACCATCAGCAGCTTTCTTTACCTTGTAAAGCCAACAAGAACTCACAACTAACTTGTTCTCAAGTCTCCGAACCAAGTCCCAAACATTGTTACGAACTATGGAGTTATACTCCTCCACCATAACATCAACCCAAATCCGCTGCTGCACTGCTTCCTCAAAGGAAGATGGCTCGGTCTCAACACATTCCCTAGCAAGGGCCATGTATCGAGTGTACCTCTCAGGTGACCTCCTCTGTCTACGCTGAGAAGATGGTGCTCCCACATTCTCTCTCGCATCCTCCAACAATCTATGAGCTTCTCTTGTGCGCTTTCGTCCATCTCTAGAAGACTCTGCTTGAGTGGATGTCTCCACTCCTGGAACCTCTTCATGTGGCTACTCTGCATCAGTCTAAGGCTCCTCCTCCTTAGGAACCAACAGTTCCTCCACAGCCTATAGTTGGAGCTCTCTCTCAAGGGAAACTCACATGGCCTTCTGCTCATCAAACTTGAGATCTTTGTGAATCACTGTCCTCCGACTGGTAGACAAGTACACCCAATAGCTGTGAGGTGTATCAGTGTACCCCACAAATATCCCCAACTCTATTGTCGACTCAAGCTTCTTCCGTGCATCCTTTGTCACATGGAAATATATCGATGAGCCAAAGATCTTGAAGTGACCCACATCTGGTCTCTTACCGGAGAAAGCTTCCTCTGGTGTCTTCATCCCAACTATGCGATGCGGGCTTCTATTCTGCAAATACACCATTGTGTTGCATGCCTCAGCCCACAAGTGAAGTGGTAGGCCTTGGTCATGAAGCATTGCCCATGCTGCCCCTACAATAGTTTTGTTCTTCCTCTCGGCCACCCCATTCTGTTATGGGTTATGAGGTGTCGTCAACTCTCGTTTAATTCCTTCCACTACACAGAAGTCCTTAAACTCTTGAGAGACATATTCTTCACCGTTGTTGCTTCTCAAGGCCTTGATCTTCTTCCCTGACTCTTTCTCAACCAAAGCTTTGAACTCACAAAACTTTGTGAAAGTTTGGTCCTTCTTCTGCATGAAATAAATCGGGCATTTATGAGAATAGTCATCAATGAAGATCACATAATACCTTTACTTCATTGTGGATGTCATCAAGAATGGTCCACACAAATTAGTATGAACTCGCTCTAAGATAGCCTCTACTCAATTGTCTCGATCATGAAAGGAAGACTTAGTGTACTTTCCCGAGGTACAACCTTTGCATGTGTCAACTTTCTCAAGTTTACCTTTGGGAAGGCTCGTAGATATCTGTTGCATTATCTTCAAACCCCCATGATGCAAATGACCCAACTGTCTGTGCCACAACTCGCCAATGTCTTGGCTTTGCACCAATTCTGCTTTAGTACTTAATGTTGCACAATCATCTACCTCTAGTTTATAGAGATTCTTCCCCTAAATCCCTATCCTCTTGGTATAACCCGTGGCTATGTGTCATGGGAATGCCTTTCCTTTACTGAAGACAACATCATAGCCTTTGTCCTCCAACATCGCAACCGATACCAAGTTCTTCTTCAGTCCAGGCACATACATGACATCTGTCAATGTGAGAGGAGCTCCGTGCTCCCTCCGAAAAGCAACCGTGCCCACTCCTGAAACACTATACCTTTCGTCATCACCCATCTCTATCCACATCTTGAGGTCTTTCTCCTCCAAGGCACTGAATAAATTTTTATCACCGGTCATCTAGAATGAAGCTCCACTGTCAAGATACCAGACAAAACCTATCATCGATGACACCATGCATGCAAAGAGGGTAAAGTCCATTTCGAACTAAGAGGCTAATGCCTCACCTTCTGATCCTTCCGAGGATCCCTTCTTGGACTTCTTCAATGGGCAATTAGTCATATAATGTCCCATCTTGTGACAATTAAAGCATCTTACTTTAGACATGTCACCCTTCTTCCCTCCATGAGAAGAATTTGATTTTAAATGGGAAGCCTTCCCCTTACCTTACGTGCTAAGGCCAGATTTTCTTCATCATCATTCTTGGATGAACAACCATCTCGTGTGCTCCTCCTGATCTCCTCCTGCATAAGATCCGACCACAGTCGTTCCCAATCCAGCAGTTTCTCCCTTCCATTCATAGAGTCTTGGTAGCTATTCCAACTCTTCGGAAGGCCAAGGAGAGTGAGACTCACCATATCATCATTGGCAGTAGTTATTCCCACACCGCCAAGCTCATCTCTGTAGGTGGTGAGCTTGTTCAGATATGTGGAAATAGTATCGCCCTTCTCCATCTTGATTCTTCGAAGCTTATCCTTGAGTGCCAATTTCCTCTAGTCGCTATTGTTCTGGTAGAGATTCTTCAATGTCTTCCACATTGAAAATGGATTATCCTTCCCATGGAGACTTGAGACAATATGGTCTCAAAATCCCTCAAGGATGATCTGTCTTGCCTTCGCCACACACTTCTTCCACTCAGCCAACTCTTGTGCATTAGTTGAAGTTGGCTTTGGGATTTCTTGATCAATGAATTCCTTCAAGCCATTGTCTTCTAATACAGCCTCCATCCAATCTTTCCATGCTATGTAATTCGAGCTACCTTCCAAGGCATACTTGAGTCTCAAGCCATAGAACGTCATTGGCCAACCTTGAAGTGTGATATGAATTCGATTTGCACCTACAACCCCGAACTTCAAACTTTGAATTCTCTTCTCAGTATACTATTCACAACTCTGATACCATGTAGAAAACCTATGATAGGTTAACCCGATAATGCAATATAAATCAAAGCATAATACTATAACCTATTTTTACTATCAATTTGCGGAAGCTTAAAGATCGAGCTGAACAATATAACCAGAAGAAGAAGAATCAATGGCACAATACACATGAAAATACTTTGGGGAAAGTCTCAGATAAAACCCCCACATCATTGTATTATCATACATGGTGGAAATACATAGGAATTATACAAAGCCTTAGCTCTCATAGCTAGCCAGCTCTCAGTACAATCCTCACAGATTCTCACAGGCAACCTTGGCTTCTCTCCAGCCTTCCTCTCTGCCCTCCAAGCTCTTATTTCCTTGCGTTGTTCCTTGTGGATGATTAGCCTATTACCAAGTGGAAAAACAAACCTTCAAAATTGCGCAATCCTCAAGGATGAAACCTTGACTGCGTGCATGAGTTTTCTCCATGAGAAAACACATGCAACTAATAGTACATTGTCCTTGAACATTAATCTCAACTGGTTCTTTCTCAGAATAGACATGCATGAGTTTCTGATGAGGGAATCTTCAGTTAACAGGAGTAGCACTAGTTGAGTGCATTAATGCATCAATTGACTGTTAACTCACTATTAGTTCCTCAAACAGTTTGGAACTAATTTAACTGGACTTAACTCAGTAAACTGAGTTAACTAATTATAGCTCAAATATAACTCAATCTTATGTCCTTAATTTTAGGGATAACTCTTGCATGACTTCAGAAAGACTTCTAACTTGAATTTCTCCAACTAATTATTTTAAAATAAATTAATTAATTAATTCCAAGTAGTTATTAATACTAAATTCGATTTTAATTCACAATTTAATTCAAGGACAAATTAAATTGGAATATCCTTGTTGCAATATTTCAACACAACAATCTCTTGTCATGCATTGGCCGAGATCACTACTCCACAAACCCTAAATATTGAAGGATATATCAAAAGGAAAAGGGTAATAGTATTGATTGATTCAGGTAATACCCATAACTTCATCAATTACAAATTGGTAAAAATTCTTAGTTGATTTGTATATCGAACACCATAAAGTTATGATTGGAGATGGAGGTAAGATAAATTGTTCAGGGAAGTGCAATAAGACTGAGCTAAATACGAGGGAGTATTTATTGGTTAGTCCTATGATTTCAATCCAAATGGGTAGTGTTGATGTTTTATTAGGGGTCTGATGGTTGCAATCATTGGGAATAATGACCCTTAATTTACAAGATATTTTCATAATATTTTTCTCACAAGGAAAGGAAATTGAGCTTGGAGTTATCAAAGGGAAACCCATTAAAGCGATAAGCTCTAATAGCATGACAAAAATACTAAAAAAGGGACACCAAGGTGTAGTTACAAAATTATATTCATTAGATGTTCAAACATCTATCCTTTGCTCCAATGGATCTTCAAAAATTTATCAACAATCATGCCAAAGTATTTGGAGAAATGACTAAGGGTCTTCCACCTGTCTTAGAACATGACCATGCTATTAATTTGCAACTTGGAAGTGTAACACCTACCATTAGACCTTACAGATATCCACATGCACAAAAGAGTGAGATTGATTGTATGTTTCAAGAAATGTTAGAGATGGGTATCATTCAGCCTAGCAAAGTGCTTTCTCTTCACTAATGGTAATGGTTATCAAAGCTGGTTCATGGCATACGTGTCCACACTACAGACAACTCAAGAGAATGACAATCAAATATAAGTTTCCTATTCCTATCATTTATGAATTGTTAGATGAATTCCATAAAGAAATTTTCTTTACTGAGTTGGATATCATCAAATCAGAATGAAGAAATAAGACATTTCCAAAATATCCTTTAGAACACATGAACTTCTATATGAGTTTTTGGTTATGCCATTTGGACTTACAAATGTACCTTCAACATTTCAAAGCTTGATGAATTCTATTTTCAAACCCTTCCTTAGAAAATTTGTGCTAGAATTTTTTTATGGCATATTAATTTTCAACAAATCTTGGGAAGAGCATGTACAACATGTTGCAAGGTCTTGCCACTATTGGAAGAGTGACAAATGCAAAGCATTCCAAGTGTGCCTTTGGGGTTCAAGAAGTAGAATATTTGGATTTATGGCATATTAATTTTCAACAAATCTTGGGAAGAGCATGTACAACATGTTGCAAGGTCTTGCCACTATTGGAAGAGTGACAAATGCAAAGCATTCCAAGTGTGCCTTTGGGGTTCAAGAAGTAGAATATTTGGATCATGTTGTATCACACGATGGCATCAAGGTGGATCCTAATAAAATCAAATCTATGAGGGAATGGCCAATCACAAATACCATGAAGAAACTCAGAAGATTCTTAGGATTAACAGGATCTTACCAAAAACTTGTCAAGAATTATGGTCAAATAGCAGCACCTCTAACAAAATTATTGAAGAAAGAAGCATTTTCTTGGACTAAATAAGCAACCAAAACATTTGAAGAACTTAAAGAGCTATGTGTACAACTCTTGTCTTGGTGACACCTGACTTTAATAAAATATTTATTATGGAGTGTGATGCCTCAGGTCATGGCATTAGTGCAATTTTGATGCAAGAAGGAAGATACCTTGCCTTTTAAAGTAGCAAACTTAAAGGAATACTTACTCATACCCATCTATGAAAAATGAATGTTGGCCATACTACATGTAGTTAAGAAACGAGGTTCATACCTAATAGGAAAAAACTTCAAAGTAAAAATAGATCATGATACTCTGAAGTACTTCTTAAAGAAAACAATATCTTTAATAGAGAAACAAATATGGGTCACAAAGATGTTGTGTTATGAATTTGAAATTATGTACATAAAGGGAAAACAAAATATTGTGGTGGATGCACTCTCAAGGAAAGGAAAAGCTGCAAATGGTTTACTATGTGATATTTCCATTCCACAATCTGACAGGGTGGAAGAAGCAAGGATAGAATGGAAACAAGATGAGAAGATATGTAAGATCATTCAACAACTATAGGACGACCCTAATGTAGTAGAAAATTTCACATGGAAAAATGATTTGTTATGGTATCAAGATGATCAGGATCTCAAAATTTGCCAAAAAATCAAAGTGACAGAATCTTTATAAGCTTAGCTTCAGATCTAAGAGCTCGTCATTCTGAATCCAATGGTGTGAATGGCACTCAAATCTGAATTCGTATGCAGAAGTTATAGCAAGTCAAAGTTCGAGATTGACTTGTCCTGGTGGCAAGATTGAAAGACACGGCAAAGGTTCCAGCGAATGGGGAAGCGCCAAGTAGTAGGTTTCCATTGGGTCCCGCACATCGTATATCGCAGCAAAAACAGGTCGGGTTAAGAATCAGCCCCCAGTAGTGCCAATTTGTGATTTGTGATATCGCAAATCACGTATCGGAGGTGGACAAGTACTGAAGAATCGGGCCCCAGCGCAGAGCAGGTTACGATGCGATCGCAATCGCATATCGCAAGTAAATATAAGAATCGACCCCCGGTAAAAGCCTAGTTGCGATGTGATTTATCGCATATTGCAATCGTAGGGAAAAGGTTGAAGTTGCGATATGGTCTGGTAGTAATCGTCAAAATGTGAAATGCAATAAAGTCCCCAGATGTGATAAATTTATCGGTTCCATTTTATAATCCTCATTGGGTCTACCGATACCGCAGTGTATGGGCTTCGGCTATAAGCGCCGATGCGATATGCGATAAGGGCATTGATTGCAATTGCAATTGGCGGGAGCACCGATTTCGGTAGAACTGCCAGATTTGACTCCATATAATGAATTTCACTGTCAATAAGCCAGATTTGGAGGAGAAAATTGTGGAAAGACTTACAGAAGTCATAACTAGGGCAATTTTCAACCAAATGGGATGCAAAAAGAGGCTAGATAGCCATTTTTGGATATTCTGAACTAATTGGAATAGGTTTCAGCATCAAAGGAGCACTTCTGGATAGGCTTTTTCAAAGTGAAGCCTATGGGTGCCATGGTCAACCAAAGTGTTGATTTAGTTTATGGGGGAGTTCCAAGATGAAAATGACCTTGCAGGGGTCTTCCAGCCTCCATGTACTTTCTACAGCAGCCATTATAATAGTGTTGTAGCTTTATTTCTTCTTTTCTCTATATGTGTTTGGAGAAAGAAATGTGTTTAAGTACTTCAAGTGGATTGTAGTACTATTTACGTTCTTGGAAGTTAGAGTATGGGGTCTTGGTGTAAGATGCATGTGTTTGCTGAAGGTTTACATGTTTGATTGTAGGTTAACATGTGTATGGAATAAGAACTTTTACAAAAGTTGTTTCTTTGGAGGAGAAACAAGCCATTCCAATACAACAATTTATGTACTCTTCTTTTCTTGATATTGAGCATAATGAGAAGGGGTCATGCCTATAGAGCTAGTCCAAGGAGATGTAGCCTAGGAGGGGTGAACTCCTTTATCAATGGTTGGTGTATTATTATTTAATGCAAGCTTCCATTCAGTGTTTTGGTTTCATGTTTTAAGTTTTCTTCATGAAACTAACTTAAGTAAACACACATAAAATTCATGTTTTAACTTGTTATTTTGGAGTCAAACCTCAGGCACATTTTTATATTCAAGATTGGGAATTAGCATAGCCTTACTAATCTACTCCATTCAGATCAGGTTGGTATCAGAGCATAGGTTTTTTTTGTCCAAGGAGGAATTGAATTTTGTTTTCAAGTGAATGTGTTTTGAAGCTCAAGTGAGGGGAAGGTTTTGGAAAGGAGAGCAAGATTGTTACAATCTCTACTGCCAAGTTCTACCTCAAATTGCAGTAGAAGCTTCAAACAAATTATATCCCAAGGAGGAGAGCCTGCAAGAATGTCAAAGGATGTGAAGGCTTTTAAAATGGCTTTCTTAAACATGGAAGAAATGGTGAAAATCCTCTATGAAGAGAGGAATACCAAATTGCAAGGTGAAATATCTAGACCTCCATGAGGTGAATGTTCTCCAAGGGAAGAAGGTAACAAGAATGGTGATAAACCACCATCTTATCCACAATCTTCATGTTTTTCTACAACTCTTATGCAAGATGCCAGTGTAGAAATCTCTTCACAGAAGGTAGATGGGCAAGTTTGTACCTTTTTTCCGCATGATGTGGGAGATGAGGTTCTATCAGCACCCAAATTCGAGGAGTTGAAATAAGAGAGCCAAAAAGAAGAGGACACATCCAGAATCAAAAGGGAGTTCGGAAACAATTTTTTATGTCAGTCAAAAGATGTGGCAAATGGTAAGAATTTAGATGCTTCTTCCTTATGCGAATGTGTTGATGTAAATTCATTTGTAGCCTTTGAAAAACACAGTAAAGGCATTGGATCCAAGCTCTTGACCAAGATGGGTTAGAAAGGAGGATGCCTTGGAGTAAACCAACAAGGCATTAAAAATACAATTGAGGCCACAGAGAGGACTAAATATGAAGGCTTAGGCTATGTAGGAAAAGAAGAAGGTTCTTCTAGCGACAACACATGGGTATCGTGTTCCTTTTAGCGTAAGAAAGGACATGAGGAGGCAAGATGTTGGGAGTTGCATCCAAAAATGGTTCCCTCTTGGTTCCTCAAGAATAAGGAGGACTCGAAGTGCAAATCATCTCCAAAGAGAGATGAAGATGTTGAATAAGAAGGGAAGCTAAATTCTTCTTGCCACACAAGTTCCTCATGCAAGAAGTGTAAGCCAAAGGACAACAAACAGAGGTATATCCATTTTGTTAACTCGAATGTTGTTCATAATGGAAAACAACACGCAGATTTGAATAACGTGTTGAGTAATATGTGTCCATGCACATTTTGCCTTTCAACTAATCATTGTGTAGATAAGTGCGATAAAAGGAAAGCAATCATCAAGAAGATGTTAATGACTACTAGAATTGAGACCGAAAAGAGAAAATCTCATCCAAAGTTAAAGGAAAGTGAGCAGAGAGGAGCTCAAAATAACTTTTGTACTCACTACAATATCAGTGGGCATTGGGTCAAGAAGTGTTGGAAATTGTTTCCATAACTTCATCCTAGTAAGGGCAAGCAAATCATGCAAGCGCCAGAAGAGGTAGCGACAAAAGAAAAAGTGGTGCAAGATGCGGCCATCCCTAAAGTAGCTTCAAAAGAAGAGAAAGTTCAAAAAGAGGGTTCATTTACCTAGTTGGGTAAGAAATAGGCGGACTATTTGTCCAGCTGAAGTTCGTAAATTTCTATTTTACGGTAGTTTCATATCCCCATAGTTGGGTAACTTGTAAAAGTGATGTTCATAAATAAATCACTCATATGCAGTAGTGTTTCCTTTAAGCATTACAATGCTAGTTTGGCTTGTTGATAGCCAATTTGAATGGAAAAATTGGGAGTCAAGTTTATTCCATTTTGTAAAATGCTTTTTCAAACCGTCGATTGTTAAAACTGTTGTATGAGTAGTTGCAGCACATTTAGTATGTTCCAAATATGTTTAGCACTCAAGTTATACAAGTATTCACTATGTGAGGCTTGTTTCGGTTCATTTAGAAAAGTCTTTTTAGGATCTTATCCTCGATAAGGATTTTGCAAATGAGCAACTTGGAATTCTTCTTGGAAAGGATGTTGTTGTGGATAGTCATAGAGACATGGACAAGCCAAGAAGAACATCGAACTTGAATTATTTGGTCAAGTTATATTTTAAGTTCATATTGAGAAAAAGCCAAGGCAAGTACAAGTCAGGGCATTGCAAACATTGATTGGATCAAGTTTGGAAAAATGAAGGAACTATACCTTCAAATGTTGAATAATTAAAAGTAAACTTTTGGATACCAAAATTTTTCAGTGGGGAAGAGTGATCAGAAGCTCAAAATAAAAATCAAAATGTCAGAATCTTGATAAGCTTAGCTTTAGATCGAAGAGCTTGTCATTCTGAATCCAATGGTGCGAACAACACTCAAATTTGAGCTCGTATGCAGAAGTTAGAGCAAGTCAAACTTCAAGATTGACTTGTCCAGAGGGCAAGATTAGAAGACATGGCAAAGGCTCCAGCAAATGGGGAAGCGCCAAGTGGCAGGTTTCCATTGTGTCCCGCATATCACAAGAAAAATAGGTCGGGTTAAGAATCGGCCCTCAGTAGTGCCGATTTGTGATTTGCGATATCGCAAACCATATATCGAGGGTGGACGAGTACTAGAGAATTGGCCCTCGGTGTAGAGCAGCTTGCAATGCGATCGTAATCGCATATCACAAGCAAATATAAGAATCAACCCCAAGTAAAAGCCCGGTTGTGATGTGATTTATCACATATCGCAGGGAAAAGCTTGAAGTTGCAATACGGGTCCGAGAGTAATCGCCCAAATGCAAAATGCAATAAAGTCCCCAGATGCGATAAAGTTATCGATTCCATTTTATAATCCTCTTGGGTCCGTTGATATGCAGTGCATGGGTTTCGGCTGTAAGCACTGATGCGATAAGGGCGCCAATTGTGATTGCGATATCTAATAGGGTTGAGGAACCATAGCCTTTTTCCGCCAGAAAAACCACTCTGCATGTGACCACTCAGCCCTTAACAGCGAGATTGTCGGGACTTCCGATTTCGGCGAAACTGCTAGATTTGACTCTAGATAAGGAATTTAACTAGAAATAAGCCATATTTGGAGAAGAAAATTGTGGAAAGACTGACAAAATTCATAACTAAGGCAATTTTCGACCAAATGGGATGTAAAAAAAGGCTAGATAGCCATTTTTGGACATTCTGAGCTGATTGGAGTAGGCTTCAGGATCAAAGGAGCACTTCAGGATAGGCTTTTTGCAAAGTGAAGCCTATGGGTTCCATGGTCAACCAAAGTGTTGATTCAGTTTATAAAGGAGTTCCAAGATGGAAATGACCTTGCAGGGGTCTTCCAGCCTCCATGTACTTTCGGCAACAACAATTATAGGAGTGTTGTAGCTTTATTTCTTCTTTTCTCTATATGTGTTTAGAGAAAGAAACTTGTTTAAGTACTTCAAGTGGATTGAAGTATTGTTTATGCTCTTGGAAGTTAGAGTATGGGGTCTTGGTGTAAGATGCCTATGTTTGCTGAAGGTTTACATGTTTGACTGTAGGTTAACATGTGTATGCAATGAGAACTTTTACAAAATTTGTTTCTTTGAAGGAGAAACTAGCCATTCCATTACAGAAGTTTATGTACCCTTCTTTTCTTGATATTGAGCATAATGAGAAGGGGTCATGCCTTTAGAGATGATCCAAGGAGATGTAGCCCAAGAGGGGTGAACTCCTTTATCAATGGTTGGTGTATTGTTGTTTAATGTAGGCTTCCATTCAATGTTTTGGTTTCATGTTTTAAGTTTTCTTCATGAAACTAACTTAAGTAAACACACATAAAATTCATGTTTTTACTTATTATTTTGGAGTCAAACCTCAAGCTCATTTTTATATTCTGAATGGGGAATTAGCACAGCATTACTAATCTGCTCCATTTCAGATCACAAGATCACTTATAGTTATGTAAGAATTCTCAACTCAAACAGAAGGTCTTATTGGAATTACACACTTCTTCTAAAGGAGGAAATTCGAGGTTCTTGAAGACATGCATAGGATCAAGAACTATTATTTTTGAGATAGTATTAAAGCAGATGTGCAAAAAATTGTGGCAAAATGTGTGGCATGCCAACAAAATAAAGGAGAGACTATCAATACCCCAGGGCTCCTTCAGCCATAAGCCATACCAAGCCAAGATTGGGAAGAATTTTCGATGGATTTTATTTAAGGTCTACCAAAATAAAAATGAAAATTTGTCATTATGGTAGTCGAACATTGAATGAAAAAGTATGCCAACTTTTTCTTTCTTTCTCATCCTCTTAAAGTAAGTACTATGGTAGAAGCATTCATGGAAATAGTCCAAAATCTACACAGAATACCAAAGATTATTGTAAGTGATAGAGATCCACTTTTCTTTGGAATTTTTTGGACTGAATTATTTTCTTGTTTGGGTACTCAATTGGCTCTCAACTCATCTTACCATCCTCAATTTGATGGGAAAACAAAGATTATGAATAAATGTTTAGAAGGATATTTACGTTTCTTTGCATCTGATAAACAAAAAAAATGGGTCGAATGGTTTCCAATGGCAGAATGGTGGTACAATTCATCCTTCCATACTTCATCAGAAATGTCACCATTTATGGCACCTTATGGATTTCATCCTCCATCCATCACATCACCCTTGAAAGGGACTATAAATGCTCAAGCAATCGAGGACCACTTCCAACACCAACAAGAGGTTCTCAAACTATTGAAAGACAACTTGGTTATGGCACAAACTAGGTTGAAACAATAAGTATATCAACATCACAATGAAAGAGAATTTGAAGTGGGGGGCTGCATATTTTATGAGACTACAACCATATAAACAAATGTCCCTCAAGCAACAAAAGAAAGACACAAATCAGCTCTAGGGTATTTATATGGCCCTTATAAGGTGTTGCAGAGGATTGGAAGTATGGCCTACAAATTGGAGATGCCTCCATCTTCACATGTAAATCCAGTCTTCCATGTTTCTTGCTTAAAGAAGGTCATCAGTGATAAGATCTCGGTCCAAATCTTCTACTAGAGATTAATTAAGAAGGGAAAATAATACTAGAACCATAAACAATTTTGGAAATAACAACTAAACAGCTCATAAATTGAGTAATTATTGAGTACTTACCAGTGGAAGAAGTGGCATGAGAAGATTAGTGTTTCATGCAAAAACAACACTTCTTTGAATGCGAGGGGCATCTTAAGATTTATACAATCGTCGTGTTAACCCAAAAACCGCTTATCAAGCCCTAGATATTGATAGATTACATTTCTATTGTTATATTGTTATTGAGGCTAGAACTCCTCATGGTCCCATTTTATTATAATTGTATCCTTTGTCTCCTTGTTAGGCCCCTATACTACTAGGGTAACCCCTTATTGTTATTAGTACAACCCCCTTATTATATTGATGTACCTATGTAGTTCCCATATTGTTACTATTGTGCCCCATAGAAGCCCACTATTGTTATTATTTTACCCTTATATTATTATTGTTATGTCGGCTCTGATTATATTATGACCCCTTAGACTCCTATATATAGAAAGGAGGTATTTTCATTGTATCATCCAAGAATTGTTCTTTTGTGTAATGTAAAAGGAGGTTGCCCCCTTGAAGAGCTGAATTCTAAGGCGTTCAACTATCTTTTCTATCTTTTTGTGAGCTGGTTTCATAACATTTGGTATCAGAGCTTTGGATTCTAGGGTTTCGCTGCTCCAAATAGGTCATCGTGGCATTTTGCTATAATTTTTTTTCTGCGATGTTTCAGAAGCAAAAAAAAAAACCCATTTGAGACAAAATCGTACTAAACCTCGGGTCCGAATTTCAGAGCTTTTCGCGCTATATTTGCGGAGATGTGAGCTAAGGAAGTTGGTCTTTTTGCAAACTCCTGAATTACATTCCAAACAGGTGACCTGGAGAAAATCGTCATAACTTTCTCTCTGAGCATCGGATTGAAATTTCGTAAGAAGGTATAGAAAGAGGATGGACTTTAGTTTCCTGTATATATTTTTCAGAGCCAAAGGTCGAAACAGTGACACATGGCACGTCGTACAAATTCGCTCTACTGAACTAGTCTATAATCAGATCACTGTGGGAGATTTGGTATAACTCTTCCTTGGAGAATCCAATTTGGATCATACTGGTGGCATTGGAAAGAGGATGCATAGGGCTACTGCAAGTCACAATTTCAAAACTGGAAGAACTGAAATTACAAAGTTATAGTCATTTCAAGATCGAGCTCCTAAAATCAAGAAAAGGCGATATGAGGAAGTTTAATGGCAAGGATCTGGTAAATTGGATACTTCAGATGGAGCAATATTTTGATCTAAATGGTGTACCATTGTTACAAAAGGTATGTATTGCATTTTCATATTTAGAACCGGATAAATTTTTATGGTATAAAGGGCTTTGTTCTCGTAAACAACTTGCTACATGGTCAATTTTCACAGAGGAAATGATAGCACATTATGAGGATACAAAGAGCAACACCACAACAATTGGAAAGAGTAAAAGGGCTTTGTTACATAGTGGAAAGTAAAATTATGGCAACAAGGAAGTCTAGCCCTCACAACTATAAAGATGGAAGTGTTGTTTCTCCTAGCCTTCCACAACCTACAAGGGTTACACCACAACAATTGGAAGAAAAAAGAGAAAAAGGGCTTTGTTACAATTGTGATAGCAAATGCACTAAAGGTCTTAAGTGTGCTGAGAAGAAATTATTTTACATAGAATATGAAGAGGAGGAAGAAAAGGATCAAGAAACATCAAAAGAAGAGGATATATGTCAGGACCCCACCCGAGAAAGAAGAAAGGAATCAGACCATATCTTGTAAAGCATTGGCAAGAATTACCACTCCTCAAACTCTCAAGATAGAAGGACATATCAAGAAGAAAAAGGTGCAAGCAGTGAAAGATCACATCGAGAAAGAAGAAATGAATCCAACCATGTCTTGTAATTCATTGGTCAAAACTACCACTCAAACTATCAAGATAGAAGGACATATCCAGAAGAAAAATGTTCAAGAAGTGAAAGATCACATTGAGCGTCAAGAAATGAATCCGACCAAATCTTGTAAAGGATTGGAAGAAATTACCACTCCTCAAACTTTAAAGATAGAAGGACATATCAAGAAGAAAAAGGTTCAAGCAATGAAAGATCACATTGAGCATCAACAACAAGTTCTCCAACTTTTAAACGATAACGCCACTTTGGTGCAAAATCAAATGAAACAATAGGTAGATCAACATCGTAGCGAAAAAAAATTTGATGTATGTGATTGGGTATTTTTACTACTACATCTCAAGCAAACTATTTATGAGAAGGAAATGTTGGCAATACTACAAACACTTAAGAAATGGCGACCTTACCGAATGGGAAGACACTTCAAGGTAAAAATGGATCACTATAGTCTCAAATACTTTTTAGAACAACTATTATCTTTAGAAGAACAGAAAAAATGTGTCGCAAATATGATGGGTTATGACTTTAACATCATCTATAGAAAATGGAAGCAAAATTTTGTTGTAGATGCACTCTCAAGAAAGGATGAGGATGTGGAAGCATTGTTTTGTGCTATTTCTATTATCCAGCCAGATTGGATAAATAAAGCAAGGGATGAATGGAAGAAGGACGAAGAAGTATGGCCACTTATTCAAAAGTTGCAAAAGATCCCAATTCAAACAATATTGCCAGAAATTGAAGAGGAAGGAAAAACCATCTTGGAACCTGGAGCAGTCACGAAAACAAGAACCCGACAACTACGAAATCGATCAATTTCAGAGTATCTCATCAAGTGGAAGAACTTACCCATTGAAGATTCCACGTGGGACGACAAGAATTTTATACAGAAGCATCAAGAACTACTCAAGCGTTGAGGACAACACTTTTTGAAGGAGAGGGGCATGTTAGGCCCCTATTCTACTAGGGTAACCCCTTATTGTTATTAGTACAACCCCCTTATTATATTGATGTACCCATGTAGTGCCCATATTGTTACTATTGTGCCCCATAGAAGCCCGCTATTGTTATTATTTTACCCTTACATTATTATTGTTATGTTGGCTCTGATTATATCATGACCCCTTAGACTCCTATATATAGAAAGGAGGTATTTTCATTTGTATCATCCAAGAATTGTTCTTTTGTGTAATGTAAAGGAGGTTGCCCCCTCGAAGAAGCTGAATTCTAAGGCATTCAACTATATTTTCTATATTTTTGTGAGCTGGTTCCATGACTCCTATATATATACTAAAGAGAATTAGTCTTAGGATCATCAAATATTGTCTTGTTCAATATATTTATTGTACATGGAGGTTCCCCCCTCAAAGTGGATTGTAGTTATTGGTTTCTTATATAAGGTGCAAGGATCATAACATACTTGGTAGTTCATTTAAATTATTCATGTGTTGGTTAGTGTTGAAGTCCCTAGTTAACGAGCTAGTCAAATAAGGGTTGATATGTGTCCATTGTTTTTGTTTTGGGAGTTTGATTTTGAAGTAGTCATGAAGCTAAGGAAGCAGAATGTTGGTACTAATCATCATTCTTAATTTCAACATGGGGATGCCACATAGACAGTTGATGACCTACCCAATGTGAGTCTCTTTTGCATGGAGATTATTATGGACTCCCTCACTAATATCATTAAGTTCCTTTATATATATTTGATGTCCAAGGATTATGACAAGTGTTAGTGTAGACAATTGGTGGTACACACATCTAATTATAAACTAACCACCAAATAGTTGTATGAGTTGGCTACTTAAGGGATTTTATGGAGATACATGGTGGATAATGAGTAGTCAATAGTACTATCACAGGCAAATGATGGCCAAGGTAGTGGAGTAGTGGACACTACCTAGGTAATACTATTGCATGAAAGGTTTTATGTGCAGAAATATGATGGTAGAGTATACCAAGCCACCATAGGCTTGTGCTAAGAAATTTAAGCATAAATTAGAATATACATTAGATGTGCCATGTTGATACTACCATAACTTCATATTTCTATTTCTCTCAAACAAGGAAAAGAATGAGAATATGACTTCTTATATAGTCTTATATAGGTTCTTGGTTTTAAGTTGTCTTGCCTTATTCATAAACAAAAGTACATTCATAATCAACCTAGAAGTTGACTATATAGATCATTTTCTTTGACCATTCATAGTAGTAGTGCCTCATAGGCTAAATATCATTAGAAAAGATGTAAGTGATTTTTGAAAGAATTCCTCTTTAGAAAAAGCATGCTTTGTAAGGCTTACCCCACAATAGGTTTAAGGCCTGTTTAGAGAGTTTGTCTACTTCCTTGTTAATTTTTCTATGCACATGATTAACGGAAACATTTGTGAATTTAAATTTTACCTAAGAGACTATTTCCATGATTTGGAATAACAACAAATTTTCATCTTACTTCTTCCATTTGTTCATTCAATGATGAGTTCAAATCACCCATTGAAACATGAAGAATAGTGATACCTCTTTATGAAGTAAATTTTAAGAGTATCCATAGTGTATAAAAATTTCCCCCATCACCCCTATTATAATTGCAAGTGATAAAGTATTTTTCTTTCAATTAAAGGATACCACCTACTCCACATGTACTTGGAATTCCTTGGCAAGCACCATTGAAGAATCCCAAACAACATCTTTGTCAAATTTCTAGATTTGATAGAGATTTTGACTTTGTGTGCTTTTAGATTCCCTCATAAGTGTGTCTTACTTGATGGCATACTTGAATGGGAAGTATTTTGTTTCCCTATAATATCGTATCATTTTTTCAAAGCCAAATAGCCCAACTCATTATGTGACATAATATCTTAGGTTTTTCCATTAATCTCTCTGTATACCATCTTTTAGTGCATGTTGTAAATTAATATCCTTCTCATTTCCCTATACTGCCAATCATCTTCAACGCCTTTGTTTGTACTTCTCTTACAAAAGTACAATGGACTAGTGAAGGATATGTGGTTTCCTAGTCACTTTTGCCATGTTTACTTCTTGTAAGTTTCTTAAGTGAGGATCTTATTAGACAAAACCAACCAAATAAAAATCCTTGATGTGAGAGGGATATTCATCTCCCATATGTATTTCCACCTTCATTTTTTTATCATTTCATGCTTCCTCTTCCATCTTTGCCTTATACCTTAACTTATCTATATAACAACCAATTTCTTTATTCTGATCTAGTATCATCTTCATGTGTGATTCTTATTACATGATATTTTAAATTGGCCATGAATTGGTTCCATCCTACTAAAATATTTCCTTGAGATTCCAATTGTGAGGTCGATTTCTATCCTTGGTTCCATATAAAATCAATACCTAGATTGGTTGCATTTGTTAAGTGAATGATACCCATTATGGTGAGTGCATTTTTTAATGGATTTAAGAGTCTAAAATTTCCTGAGTTGTTTATTACCCACTAGTTGATATTGCAAGGATGGAAAGGACATAACAGATGAAGTATGTCATAAAATCAAAATGGGGTATTTAAGGATAGATTTCAAGCCACTAATGCACCTAGAGTGGAGATGTATGTTGAGGGATTGAAGAGCTTGGCTAAAAATATTAATCATGATATGCCCAACACTAAACAAAGTATCTAATAAGATCACATATGTATCATTCCAAACCATATGGGTGCCTTGTATGTGGTGAATATTTTTCACTAACGATAAAGAATACTTCTATTAGAAAACATTCTAACGGCTAAAGAAATTGTAAGTATGCTTCTTAGATCAGACCTTTATGCTCAAACAAGGTGTGTATATAGTAGATTTGAAGTTTTTGCCATGTCTATAAGGCTAACAATGTGAACACTCAAACTATGGTAAATATAGGAACCAACCAACACACAAATCAAGTAAGTTCCTTATGGAAGAAGTGGCCTCTCGAAACTTAGACTCTATGAATTTTTAGAGAAATTGGGAAATAAAGATTGTGTTATATATTTTGGTGTGGGTTATGTTAACTTATGATTGGGGCTGACCTATAATCACTAATACAAAATGGCTAATAAGTTACTAAAAAAACGACTAAAATTTGCATATAAACGACCATTTTTCAGTCAGTGACCAATAGTAGTTAATTTACAATATCTTATAACACGACCAACTTTTAGTAATTTTTAGCTTAGTCATTAATTGGTTGTCTCAATTTTATAATATAGTAGTATATTTAGTCATAAATTTAGTCATTAATTGTCACAATTAATGACCAAATATACAACAAAATATTTTACTATATGATTACCCGAGAAATCAATGACCAAAGAAATATGATCAAAATGTTAATCGTGTTATAATATATTGTAAATTAGCTACTAATAGTCATATGTGTGTGTGTGTGTGTGTGTGTGTGTGTGCAAATTTTAGTCATCCTCTAAAACCAATTAATGACCGAAAACATATGACTAAATTTTAGTTGTGTTACAAGATACTGTAAATTAGCTACTAATGGTCGTATATACACATAATTTAGTCATCATTTGTAATAAATAAAAAAATATCATTTGCAGTAGTCATTTATCTTTTTTTGATAGTTACATATTCAATATATAAATGATTGATTTAGTATTTTTTATTCATTTCATTTAATTTCATTATAAACGATTAATCTAGTCATATATTCGTTTTATTTGTGTTCATCGTTAATCAATATAAACTACTAATTTAGTAGTTTTAGATTGCTTGTATGTGTTCATTATTAATCAACATAAATTAATTAGTATGATTTTGCGACTAAAAAAAAAGTTATATAATGTGCATGTTCATCTAATGTGATAACACAAAGTTACATATGTTAATTACAAGACTAAATAATATCAAGTGCAAATAAAAATAATTTCAACCACATAAATTTTATTATATAAAATGTCAAGTATTACAATATGAATTTCCAACTTATTATTGGTTGAACTACAATTTACACATGAAATATTGTTTCATCGACAATTCAAAACATTATCACTGTGTTGTCAAGGCATTGCAAGTGAAATCACCAACTCTGAAGACTTGACTATTAGTCTCTATGTGTGTGTCTTATGGAAAATATATTTGGCTCTAAGGGTATCACTAGACCGGTTCTCTTCTCTCTCTCATTTTGCATTTGTTGCTCCAGTGTTATTGTTGTCCTCTTTCTTTAACTCTTGCTTCTTACCATCAATATTGAGTTCCTCTCTCGAAAATGAAAGAAGATACAATGTAGAGTATAAGACATGAAAGACGATGAATACTTAAATATAAACTAAAGTAGACTATAAAGATTTGTATGGCATATACCTCAACATCAACAATGTCAATGCAATTTTCCCCCATAAAAGCAAGGAAATCGAACAAGTTATGTTTAGTTAGAGATAGTGGCCATTATGTAGCCATATGACCTATATAAATAGAGAAAATAAAACATCACCATAGAAAAAAAAAACACCTTAGTAACTTCGTTATATTCAACCTTCAGAGAAAGCTTAAACACAATCATGCCAACTAAGTTACATGTTAAAAATCTTAGGTTGTAGATAACTTGTTAAAACAAATAATATGAGGTGTGATGTTTAACCCTTGTCATTTTATTCGCAACAGCGTTTCATTGTCTAACACGTGAACTTTGTCAAGTATATAGACAACATGTGCTCAAATAATAACATGAAAGTAAACTTTTTTATAGTCATGAAAATATTTTAACACAAAACAACTAAAAGGATTTCAATTAATATCGTGTAATACTAAACTCATCTTCAAGCTTTGGATGTTTTTTAAATGGACTTGATGCCAAGTATTTTCAATTTCATAGTTTAAAGACAAAACAAAATCAAAAGAAAAATTCAAAATATAATCAAACAATAAAGAGAGGATATCATGGAATGAACATTGCAATTATAAGAAAAAATTTTACCTGTCCACCAGTGTCTTTTCTAGCAATCCTCAAACATTTGTTTACCCAAAATAACAATGAGATGAAAGAATCACAAAATTAAAAACCATAGGGATCCCTATTAGAACCATTTCTAAAGTCGATGACTTAGGTTCCTGAAGGATCTCCAACAACAAATGAATCATATCCAAGACATGTTCTACATTTTCTCCCCATCCTTTTTCCAATCCCATTAATTGTCACCTGCCCACATCAAAGTCAAGTAACAATCAAGCAAAGGCATTGACATTTTTTTTATCTTTTATATCTATAAACTTTGAATCTGATTTGTTTCATGAATATATTAATTCATATTTAAATCCTTGCTCTCATGAGAAGTATCAATCTTGAAGTAGGACATCAAAAAAATCAACCTTAATAAGGTCCTCAAACAATTCCTACAATATCAATACTTTTCTTGTTGTGATATCTTGAGTAGAAAAAATAACATATCTGCAAAAGAAAAATCCATATATTACTTATGTTCAAACTCTTTATATGGTGTATTTATAGGCAGCTTTTTAAGATGTTCTTCTGCCTTTACCAAAGTAGACTGTATCTTGGTTAAACTCTATATTCTTTCATTCAACATCAATTTCCGCAAGATAAATGTCACACATTAATCTTTTCTGTTTCTCAACATGCTACAAATGATAAATTTAAAGTCACATAAAACCAAGAGCAAACCCTTTTTCTAACCAAAACAAACAAACGAATAGTGTCTCTAATAAAACTTCACACCTCAAAATTTACTCTACCACATGCAAGGGCTAAAGTTGAGATTCTTTGAACCATATTTAGGTCATACTTAATGGGGTATTCGTATGTTTACTGTGATGTAAATTTGGTGTTAAAAGTAATATATAAATATAGGTTATTATCAGTTAAATTCAAGTATAATTCAAAAAATAACGGTATTGCAAGGTAGTGGAGAGAGAAACATCTTCATAATTAGGCTTCTCTATTTTAGTTTGATTTGAATTTAGTTTGTATTTGAATATATAATTTTCTCTGAAGAAGTGAAATAGAAAGATGAGAATCGAAATTGCCCAGACAATCCCAAACCTTCCTTTCCTGGTTATCCATACCTATCTCCTAGCCTTGTTAAAATAACGTGCTTTAAATTATTCAAAGAGTAGAATGAATTTGCTACCAAAAAAATTGTGGTCATTGTGATATTAATTATAAGCTCCACAAAGAAAGTTGTCAATTGGGTTTATCTCTAGTGGTTGTGAGGAATGATTGCTATCCTTCCCACCCAAACTCAATTTCCATAAGTGATGTGTTGAGCTCATAACAAACATATTGGTGTAATGACATTGAACCTTGTTGTTGACTGGCATTCAGAAAGGTAAATCTTTTGGTCACCATTCTTTCTAATTCACTCCAAAAACAATTGGCCAGTTTCTACATAAGTGATGTCATCGCTGCAACTTGTGAATTATTTCCTAGCATATGGCTTGTTTCATCCTGGCATTCATCTTCCTTACCAAAACATTTGACTTATTTCTTTCATGTTTTCAATCAAAAATGTATGTGGTATTGACATAATCAAATTAACTAAATCACCCATTTTCAGCTTCCGACAAGGGTCACTAACGATTTTGTGATTCACTCTTGGCCTCAACTCCTCTTGTATTGGCAAACCATAAGATGTAAAAAGTGAACTGCTATAAGTTATTTTGTCTAGCAAATCCTTCACAATCGAATTTGGAGGTAGTTCTTGCACAGTCATTTATTTAACAACAATAAGCAATCCTTTATTCATGAAATTGATATGATGGTAGCAATTTCAAACAACATACATAAAAAATTGTGTAAAAGATTAGCAAATGAATTTCAAAACAAGAAAATTGCAAAGCAACTACATCATAATATAGTGTTTTTAGTAATACCATAGTCACTTTATCATCATGCAACATAATTAACAGGAGACTTCATTTGTGCCACATGGTAGGCTGCAGAATTTATCCATATGTGGGGAACCATCTTTATGGGAATGGAAAGGGCAAGGTGGTATCATGTTTTCATCTTGGGTAGATAACTGTAGTTTAGTGTCCATAATCTCATTGTTCTACATTAGCACCGATCATGCCCACTCGACCATAAACAATGAAGAAAGAGTATGTTTCTTCACCCTCCTTGTACCTCGAATGTGAACCAACTCCAAACTCAGCTAGTTGATGCATTTCTTTAGTCTATATTTGTATTTCCAGTGGAAGATCATCATCCCCAAAGACAACAGTATGCAAATACCAATACCTAAATCGTTTGGACCACAACAAGTGTTAGGAGAGTAACCAAAAAAATCCCATTGGTTTGTGCCTAACCTTATGTACAAATGATGTAACTTCAATAGAGCAGAATGATGTATATCCCAAAACAAGGAAAGCATAAAATATATATCATTTGAATACACAAATGTAGTGCTAAATTAAAATTCATATATTTGGGGAGTAGTAGCAATGCAAAATCTTTTCAAAGGGGATTTTGATGAATGATGTAAGTAGAAGCATCTTTATCCAATATATCCAATGGAATTTTCAAAAAAAATAATAGTATCTTATCAAGAAATAGTGCAAATTATGATACCGACAACATGCAAAACATTTCGATATGCCACCATGCAAATCTTGTCAATATTATTGGTGATATGCCATTTAAGTTGTACATTCTCCTATAATACCTCAAAAATGTCATCCACGGATTTGTAGAAATTGATTTGAATGCCATCTCTCACAAGATATTTCAACATCTCATTTGCTACTTCAAAATGTATGATGATCATCAAGAAGGGGTTTGTTAAAAGAACCTTCCTTGCCTATACTATCACTATATGATCTCCCTTATCATAATTTATCGACCTCTTCGAAGCTTAGGCCTTTCATCTTAGGAATAAAAGCAAGGACAAAGGAATGCAGCGCCAACAATAGTGGTAAATACTATAAATGTTTTGGATGTGCCCAACACATCAATAAAATATAGGAATCTCTCTAAAACAATCAAATTAAATATCCAGCAAATTGTTACAACAATGCCTCCACACATACTTCTATATTTTAAGGGATAAAATTTGGAATTAATTTTCCATGGAACTCGTCCCATGCCAAGTGAGAAGAAAGCTATATATAAAACCAAACCACAAACAACAAGCCAACCATAGTTATTTGGAGCCACGTCATTGTACAAAGAGCGAAAATGATGGGAATAGTATTTCTCGGGTGTTTTCCATTTTATTAATAAGGTCTTAGGGCATTAGTTCAGCCAGAGCCCCCAATATGGTACCCAACCTTATCCTTTTTTCGACATGACATATGGCTTGGGAAACCCCAAGGGAAAACGGGACCCTAGTAGGGAAGGCCTCGTACTTCGTTGAACTCAACAGTGAACCGAGGCCCTTTTGGCTATATAGAGTTGCTAAAATAATGAATTTCAAACCCTATATGATCTTTAAAGTCCTAACACTTGGAATAGTACCTCTGCTAAGAAGGCTTGAAATTCGAAATAGTTTATGAAGATGCCAAGGGTTTCATGCCATAAGGACAAAATATTTTGATCGTAGGACTAATTATTCTCTTGATCATGCTACCAGAATGAGATAAAATTTCAACATAGGTAGTCTCACAAAAGCTCGACACTGAAATTTGTGAAGAACAAAAACAATGTGTTTACACTTAGGAAGCTAATTTTGGTAATCTTGCTACTATCTATAATTTGTTGAATGGACATCGTTGGGATATGCTGGAGGAATTATCATATGAATTGATTCCATGTGTTGTAATTCAAGTATTGCTTGAAATCCAGGATAATGTTAGATTGGCATTGCAATGATTCAGCTAGTTAGAAAAACAACATATTCAGCAAACTATACAATTTTACTTAGCTCTGATTCATATATTGATAAGGGAAAAGTTGTATAGTGATGCACATGTTATAATGGATCATTTTGTTATTGCATGCAAGTATCAAACCTGAATTTCAAGCATTTTTAGGGCATTAATTTCTACATGTTCAGGCTATTTGATACCTATAGCCCTTAACAAGTTGAACAAGACTTGTGCACAACGTCAAATGATGTTAAAAGCCACTGACATATTACAAGTCTTTTCAAGTGACATCCATTGTTGCAATATACTTCTTAAAGCTTTAGATCATATGGAACAACTAGAATTAGTGATGGAAATATTTAAAGAAACAAAAGAAAGGGGATTTTGTCCAACTACTAATACTTGGAATTATGTTGTTGAAACTTTTTGTTATAGGGGTAAGCTAATAGAAGCCCCCAAAATTATACAAGCCATCCATCAAACAGGTTGTCTTCCTAAATTTTGTACCTATGATTTACTTATTGTTGGATATTGCAAGGAAAGTAGAGTGTCAGAGGCTTTTGATCTTGTGAATGATCTCATTTCACAAGGAGGCTTTGTGCCTCAAATTAAAACTTACAATGAACTTATCAAAGGTATTTGCAGGATAGGTAATTTGAATTATGTCAGTTGCCTCCTGCAACAAATTCAACAAATGAGATTGAAACCAAGCTTTGAAACTTATACAGTTTTAATTTAAACTCATTTGCAGAAGGGAAGCATTGGACATGTTACAGAGCTACACAATCAGATGCTAGAACATGGTCTTCTCCTTAACGGACTAGCTATAGCTCATTCATTAGCATACTTTGTAAGCTTTGAATGGTAGAGCAAGTAAATAATCTTATCTTTCAAATGTTAGACCAGGGATTGGTTCCTACATCAACGATTTTCTCTACAATTGTGGAGATCAACTGCCTCAAGGGAAATGTTGAATAGCTAAATAGAAT
Source organism: Pinus taeda (assembly GCA_000404065.3). Lineage (NCBI taxonomy): Eukaryota > Viridiplantae > Streptophyta > Pinopsida > Pinales > Pinaceae > Pinus > Pinus taeda. The sequence goes on from APFE030408142.1 coordinate 235,537, forward strand.
CCATGATATTATTAGAAAAGGTATAGCATTGAATGATGCAACTTATACTACACTGACTGAAGGGTTATATAAATGAGGAAAACTAGAAGAATCAAATGAATGGTTTAATGAAATGCAGGAAAGGGGTTTGACTCCCAAAAAGAGTAGCTATGTCAAGCTTATATACGGTCATTGTTAGATTGGTAATACAAGGATGACATTGAAGTTGTTGGAGGAAATGATTCACAAAGTTTTTCCTCCTCTTACCATATTTGTCTATGAAAAGGTTGTTGGTGGACTTTGGGAGGATGAAGAGATCCAGGAAGCTCATAACCTTGCTATTCAAATACTAAAGAAATGTCTTGTACTCCAAAAAAATTATTTATGCCACACTAATTCATGGGAACTTGCAGGAAGGCAATATTCAGGAGACATGTGTTCTAATGGACGAAATTCTCTCAAAAGCCATTCTTCTAGAATCAAACATATGCATATTGTTCATTACTCAACTTTGCATGCAAAGAGAAACAAATGCAGCTGATAAAAAATTTCACTACATGATCAATAATGGGTTGCGGCCCACTGTTTCAGACTATAACTTGTTAATTTATGGTTATTGCAAGGAAGATAAAATGCAGGAAGCTTTAAAAGTGCGGGAGAAGATGGTCATAAAGGGTATGGCTTCTAACATTGATACTTTCAAGATACTCATCAATGGTTTCTGTGTAAAAGGAGAGTTGGAGACAGCTGAATGGATCTTGGACAATATGTTGGACAGGGGGTTGAATCCAGTTATTTCTATTTACAATGACCTTATCCATGGCTATTTCAGGAGAGGAAAATTAGAGGCGGAATTTAGAATTAGGGATAACATGTCAGTTAAAATCATAAAACCTGATGTGGACATTTACAACGCACTTATCTACTCCAGTATGTACCATGACATGTTGACATGTATCAAGATAAAGCAGGACTAGTTCACATTGGGCAGTTTTTTGGATATGTGTGCTAAACATGCAACTCTACAACAAGGTAAGGAGGTCCATGCCCGTTTCATACCTAGATTTGGATTAGGTGTTATCATGGGGAGTGCCCTTGTTGACGTGTATGCAAAAATGTGGGGATGTAGAGGATTCACTGAAGGTTTTTGAGAAAATTCTTGAAAGAAATTTGGTTTCATGAAATGCCATAATTGTCGGATGTGCTCAGCATGGTTGAGGTATAGGGGTTCTCAAATTGTTTGGGTAGATGATGTAAGCAGGAATATGCTTGCGGCCATGTTGGTCTAGTGGACAAAGGTTGTAAATATTTCAATTTGATAAGTGCAGAGTATGGTGTCGTTACTAGAGTAGAGCACTTTGGTTGCATGATCCACCTTCTTAGTCATGTTGGGCGCTTGGATGAGGTGGAAGACTTTATCAACAAAATGCCAGTTGAAACTAATCCTCTTGTGTGGGGAGAATTTCTAGGTGAGTGTAAAATTCATGGAAATATGGAAATAGGTAGATCTGTAGCAGATAGCCTTCTGGCATTGCAACCACAGAACCATGGAACGCATGTCCTCATATCAAATATTTTTGCTACTAGTGGCATGTGGGATGAAGTAGCAAAGATAAGAACAATGATGAAAGACATGGGCTTAAAAAAGTCACCAGGATGTAGCTAGATTCAAGTCAAAAACAAAATGCTCGTATTTGTTGTAAGAGATAACATGCATCCACAAAAAGAGGAGATTTATCCAGAGCTAGAAAAATTGGTTGGGCAGATGAAGTCAGAAGGATATGTACCGAACCGTTAATATTAACCATGTACCCAATGGTGAATATTAAGTTGGTGTTGTACAATGTGGAATAATTGTGAGAAGATGGCCACTGCTTTTGTACTCATCAACACATTGCCTTGAACAACTCTAAGGCCCTTGAAGAATCTTTGTGTTTTTGTTGATTGTCACACCACTATCAAGTTATATCTAAGATTGCCAAGAGAGAGATTGTTTTCAAGGATGCAAATTATTTTCATCATTTTAAGGATGGGAAGTGCTCTTGTAGATATTATTGGTGATCCTAGATGATAATGGCATTCATCTATGATTTTTTTTTGGAAGAAAGAGTGTCCTTCCTCTGAAAACCACTCATATTTCAAGAAAGACAAGGAGTAGATATACGCATGTTAGAATGCTAACTCAATTAATTGTTAAGTTTTCTACCAACAGGGGTTCAATCAAATAATTTAATGAAGGAACTGACTCTTTCAAATCCCATTAACTAAAGAATAGTTTCAACCAATAGTCAGGACAACTAGCTTCGAAGATACTTATAAAGCTAGAGGGAGCATCTAACTCATTTCACTAATAGCTAGTTTCATACTTCGATTGACCTACATGCAGATTATTTGATATCATGAAGCAGTCTAAGCAATGCTTTAATGGATTAGGATATGTAGTAAAGCATGTTCCAACTCTAACAAAATAGTTATAACAAAATTTGTTGGAGAGCCACTTCCCCGTCTTGGGGTTAAGAAGGGTTACAAGAAAACAAAGCACCACACTTTCAACCTTTTCCCTATTGGAATATACTCTGGCACTGTGATATGATTACAGCAGACAAAGAACAATACAAATATCAAATAGTGGCCTTACAATTCAATGAACCATCCCTGGAAATTCCACAACAAATCTCTGGAACTACTGCAAAGATGTTTTCAAGTTCAAGCACTCTTATTAAGGCAATATGATGATATGGTTAGAAAATATCCAACTGGACTCCTAAAATATTTTTAACAGGGCAACAACTCCCTTCTCCCAATATTAACTTGACAATGGAATTAAAACTTGGATTTTCAAAAGAAGTGTGAAGTTATAAATAACAAACCTACAACACATCACACTAAGAAAAGGGTTAAAGTTGTCCGACAATGATTCACGACAATCTTGATTAGCCCATGCCAAAAAATCTGACACAATTGAGGGGATTTCATCGACTACATAGACTCCACATAATGTTTGAACTCTATTAAGTGACTTAGAGGCCTCATGGCACTCCTCACTGATGTTACAAAAAAGGATGAGATCAAATGGACAGAGAGAATAGAAGACACGTTCCAGCACCGAAAGAAGGTACTCGCTTTCAGCCCTGTACTTGTACCTACATATTTTTCACAACCTATTTAAGTGGAATGTGCATCAAGCAACAAAATTAGAGTTCTCCTCATGCAAAATAATTGCATTTGAAAGTAGGAAGTCGACTAATGAGGAGAATTCATTATCTATCTAAGATATACAAATGTTGTCCCTTATACATGCTCTGGTGAAGTTCAAACAATGTTTATCGGGGTAGTAATTTATTATCTAAATAAAGCACCAAAGTTTAAATTAATTCTCATAGCAAAAGAACCAAGTTCAGCAACAAACCAAGTTACATGGTTTTGACATCGAAATTAAATAAAGGATGGGTATTAATCATGCAATAGCATGTTCATTTTTTCATCTGCATGAGTTACAAGCAATATCTATAATCGAATCTAGCTTTTTGATCCGGATTTAAACAGGAACGCAACAAATTACAGAGATAACCATATACACAAATATGCAGCGGAAATAATACTTCATTTCATTAATGGAAAATACTGAAATATGCTTACAATCAGAAATGGAAATAAACTAGCTAGGGCGATGGTAGCTATCTCTGAGAAGAGATGTGTGGGCTACATGCCTCTGAAACTGACTTACAATGAGGCTCGAAGGCCTATTTATTGTTGAGAAACAATGAAAAACCCTTAACATTCCAAAACCTAACCCTAGGAGATGAAACGCCAAACTGTGGGCCCCGTTTGGGGTAAGTTGGTACATCAACTTCCCGGGGTCGTAACTTTAGCATATGATCTCCGTTTGACGCGTACAATAGCTCATTAGAAAGATCTATTCGAGCACTATCATTGTTGGAACGGCAACACCGGTCCATGTTCCATGGACCGTGTTGCCCCTGGGATCCCAAAAAACGTCGTTTAGGGCCTCAAAACGGCTCTGGAAGTTCAGGACTCGAAAAACTGCTAAAAATAGTAAGTTGTGCTACAATTAAGGAAACTGAAAATCTGAGAAAGACCAATGAGTGGGGGTCCATGTGACTTGGCAGGTGGCCACCAAATATCCACCTGGATCAATTCCTCCCCCCTATAGGAAGCAAGGTCCCCCATTGCGTTGAGCTTCCCCCATGAGATGAGGAAACTTCTGGCTGAACCTGTTCCCTGGTGAAAAACCACTTTGCCCTGCTGAAGGAGTTGGCCTGCTTTGAACAACTCGGTACAGTTGGATATTACTGTGGCGATGTTCTTGATTCTGTGTGTCCATGATCCGATCAGTTGCAGCTTGTTCCATGCAATCTGGGATTTAGTTCTGTGGGTTTGGAGCTGTTCTGCAATGTCGGATGTGTCTAGTAATGGTGGAAAGTATGGCCGCAGGCGGTCTACATTGAACACTGGGTGCAGGCCAAGGAATGGGGGAATGCTGAGCTCAAATGCATTGTCTCCCATAGCCTTAGTAATGGTGTAAGGACCATATCGGAGTGGTCTTAATTTCCGATAAGCTCCAGTAAGGCGTTCCTTTTGCAAATGCAACCAGACTTTGTCACCCACCTGAAACTTGTGTGGCACCCGATGTTGATCATGTCGCTGACTGTACTTGGAATTTGATTTCTCAAGAATGTCATGGACCTGCTGGGGAATATGTTGGATGCGCTCAATGAAGCTGGTGGCCTTATCTGT
>APFE030408146.1:0-83138 GCA_000404065.3 Pinus taeda
AGTAGAAGCATGTTTGCAACAGTCATGAACTAGATTCAATGATGGATAAGAGTCTTTATATCTTTCAATGAACAGGGATTGAAAATCCTTTAAATAGTAAATACAAGAAAGCGGCAAACTTTCATACCAAGATTGGGCTTCACCTTCTAGAGTGGCCAGGAATATCTTCATTAAGCAATCTTCAGGAAAATCAACCTTCAACTTGCAAATATGCATGTGAAATCGAACTAGATGTAAAGCAACGTCCTTCTTACCATCATATTTAAACGTAGGTAGATTCCTTGACCAATCTACCTTCGGAATTTTATTTGGAAAAACGAGGATGTGACCTCGGATCATGGGAGCGTATCTTCTTGCAATCCACTCCATTTTAAAAAATCTAAAAGCTACTGATCCCTCTGCAGTGGAGTCACCATGAAGCACCGGTTGCTAGATTCTTCAGTGAAAGGAGTCGCCAGGTGAATGATTTCAGCCGTCTTCTTATGTCTGATCGTTGTTCACCATCAACCATCAGCTCTGAACTTGAGATATGCACTGGGGCAAAACAATATTCAAGCAAACCATTTTCTCCCCAGTGGAGTCGCCACTATGTTAGCACCTAAATCCGCCTTAGGTTGGAAGAGAGCAAAATTCAGGGTAACCACAAACCAAACTCAGTCTAGTAGCTAGCCCTACCAGAACAGGAGATGGCTCTCTCCAAGTCACACTCAGTGAATAAGTGAATGAAAAGGCCTGAGATGACTTACAGTGAACTATTTATCTTAGGCTAGTAAGTGAATATGAGCACAAGAAGTGATTTTTATGAATGATTGTGTTTCTGGGATGATAAGGACCAATGGACTTCAATGAACAGAGAACTTAACACAAAGACACAGATTATTTCGTGAGGCAAGGTAGGCGGAAAGCCTAGAAATTTAGTTTAAGATAGTGCGGAATGGAGAGATTAATTAAGAGGGTGAAAAAGGCATGGAAAACATGAATCCTTTTCAACAGAAGAATGAACACTGAAAATGAAATTTTCCCACAGGCAGAGCAATAAAATTGAATTCTACATTAGTTAACTTAGAAAATTTCAATGGAAATGAATATGAAATGATCTATGAAACATAACAAGATACATATGACACATAAGAGACACATTTTCTACACTCACAACCATATGAATCTCATGAAACAGAGCCACTGCCTTTCATTAATCCTCTGTAAAAAATATACATTGCAGAAACATAGTTTCTTTCCCACAGTCTCCTAGAAGTTACAAGCCAACCAACCCTTTGCAAATGGTTTTCATACAATATATAGAATGTTCCATGAAGATATAGAACGCCCAAGGGTTGGGGAGTTACTCGAATCATTACAAACTGAAGGTGAAGAGCCAAACAACAGCTACAGGTGCAACGACACAAACATGACAAATGGCTTGGTGGCCCTTTGCCTTCCTTTGCCACTTGGATAATCGATCATCTGGAGTGAAAATAATTATAAAACCACCTTAGGTATCAAAAAATGAAGTGCATATGAGTGGGCCCACTTACAAAAATTCAGGAAGCGAAATTTCGTGAAATGGAGGCATTCTGGCCTTTTTTCCTATATGCGTCGTGCCCCTTTCTTGTATGCACCGCGCCACTTTGAGTCATGTTTTGAGGCACTTTATGGAGTCCAAAATGTGCCCAAGTGTACTCGTTGGAAAGCTTGTCCTGTCTAATTTCCAACCCAAGTGGAATTTTTGAATTTGGAGCTCATTTGCTCCTCCAAATCTTCATTCTCCCAAGACTGCTTCCTGTGTGTCAAAATAGGGGCAGTGAGGCCATTTTTGAGTGTATTTTTCCCTTTTGGTGGCCAAGATCTTCTCCAAATTTCTTGCTTCTAGTGCCAGTAATTTTGATTTTGCATGTTGAATACAAAAACGCAAACCATCTCTCATTTGGAGCTCCCAATCTTACGCATCGCGCCGGTGGCGGGGTGCGTATAGAGAAAAAACTTGTGTTTGTGCCAAAGATTTGTCATGTGACCAAAATTACCCCAAATTCCTTGAAATTTGGGATAGAAGTCCTCTATGAAGTACTTTGTTGTGCCAAGGAAGCTTCAGCCATGATTCGAAGGCGATCTTGCTCTTTTGCCTCTTTTGCTTCTTTTGTTGCTTTGCTCAATTTTGCCTTTAAATTCCTTATTCGTGCCTTGCAAACATGATTGTGTGCCCAATAATGGTTTTTCATGTGCCTGAGCATGTACTCGTCCTTGTTTGCTTTCTCCAATCACTCTGTGTCTCCATCTCATACTCCGATGAATGTTGTGAAGCCATGACTGTTGTGTATATTGTACCTAGGCTTCCCTTTGATGATGGTGTGAGGCTAGGTGCCTTTGTGATATCGGTTACTAAGGGGATCAATGAAACAGGGATTTTTAGGAAGGGAGTGATGAAATGGGGATAGGATTTATAGGGAGAACTTTGTTAGGAATATGGGAGGAGTTTGGGTATTTTGATGGGGTAGGGTTTTCGGGTTTTAATTGAGTAATAGGAGGAGGGGAAAGGGAATATGCTTTTGGTTAGTGTTAGGGTGGTGATAATAGGGAAAAAATGGCATAGGGGAATAAGGGACAGGTGTAGGGTAGGAAAAATAACCTTGGTAGCAACAACACTGTTACACAAACCTAGAAAAATGATTTTTCTTTGGTGTCTTCTTGTGTTTGCTTTAAGGAATGTTTTTGCATTCAATCACCGGGAATAACCCACCATATCTTTGTCAAATTTGATGCACAAGTGAGTTTGAGAGCCTACCTTGCAATTAGAGGGGCTTCAAAAAACAATTGAGGGAGTTTTGGCACGTTCTGGGTGCTTTATCTCTGTGTGTCGCGCCCTGGTTATATGCGTCGCGCTCTAGTTATATGCGCCACGCTCCTCCTCCTGTGCATCGAACGTTTTCTGGAAGACTTTTGAAGGCCTTCCCTATGTCCAAATTGGGCATAGGATAGCTCGTTGGAAAGGTATTTGAGTATGATTTCGAACCCAACTAGAATTTTGCAATTTGGAGTTCATTTTCCCTGTCAAAAGTCAAATCTCCCAAGACTAGTCAAAATGTGCCAAATGAGGCTGCTTCAAGGCAGAGTGCTGTTGCAGTCAACTTTTGAAGGTGTTCCTCAACTCCACATTGAGCTCATGATATCTCACTGGGAATATATCTATCTCTATTTATCATTTGGATCATCAAAAAAGTCATTTGGGCAACCAAGCTAGGAGAAAACGTGATTTTCCGGAGGCCACTCTAGAGGTGCATCAATTCTCCCGAGGCAATTGTATTTTTGACATTTCTTCAAAACCAACACTTGAGTAAAAATTGAAGGAGGTTTTTCTTCCTTGGTCTATTATGGACAAAAACCTCTCTCAGTTTTTCCAAAATCATTTTTCCTTACTCAGAAACATCATTTGAGTGAAACCTACCTCGATGTGGGGAACAAGAGACTTGTCGAAATGACACGCAATGAAGGGGATAGGGAGCTTCTAAATTCTTGAGGAAATTTTTGGAAGTATGGAGGGATGTTAGGAAGTAGGGGAAAGTGCAATCTCAGAAATTTAGTGACGGGAAGGGGTCCAAAAGGGCAAAACACAAGCCCAACCTAAAGAATTGCCAGGTTGTAGCAAGAAACTAGGGTTTGTACGAAAATGAGGAATTTGGGGAATCTCAGTGATGGAAAGTGTTTGATAAGGTACTTTAAGGATAGGGGAAGGTGCATGAACATTAGGATACAAGTTTTGCCGATGATTTGGACGTCCAAGAGAAATTGCCTTCAAAACCCTAGGAGAGGCAAATGACCTTACCTAGGCGCAACTGAAGCAAGAACAAGGTGTAAAATGACCCAGGGAACTTGACATGATAATGAAAACATTCTGAATGATGGTACACTCAGTTTGAATGGTGACATGGAATGTCATTTGGACAACTTTGACAAGGGTAAAATCAAACCCTAGACCTAATGCCTAGTGACCAAATTTTCCTTGAAGACTCACTGAAATGTCAAAATTTGACCTTGACACCTTAAAATCACTTGTGTAAGAGCATGTTTGATCACTGGAGGAAGGCTACAAAGACTGACACTAACATTGGCTCCAATGGGGGATGGTAGCTCCTTGGAGGTGCCAAGAACTGCAAATATTTGGGTGAGCAGACAATGCCTTCGTCCATTGGGCTATGGAGTCCATTATTCCGAAAAACCAACATGTCTCAATTTATTGACTGAAACTTGACTGAAACTGACTCAATGCAAACTGACATGACTAAAAAAAAACTTGACTCTAACAAACTAACTCAAAATACTAAGAACTGAAATTAAAACTTAAAGCTTGGTGGTAATACATGACCACCTGCATTTCTTACAAGACTGTATATCATCAAACTATATCAAACTGCCAATGTAACCAATCAAGAAGATGGCTTCTTAACTGATTCTTCCGATCAGATCTTCTGGTCAACAATTGATACTGGTAACTGGGCATCCAAAAACGTAATTGGCCATGATCTCCTTCATCACTGAATACTGCAATAATGACCTTCACTACTGACTGTAACAGATTTTCCATTGGATCATGAAAAACATAAGGTATTTCCTCCTACTGAAGAAACAAGGTGTCATTTTTCTGGTGATGCTGATCTCTTTTCATAAACAAGAGTAGGTTCTTGGTCTTCAAACAATTCTGGACAAGTGGATGAACAAATCTCCATTTCAAAGAACATTTCAAAACATGAGACATATGAGGAAGAATTTGAAAGGGAATCCTGAATGGTCTAGTCTCCTGAAGTCTGGATATATTGTAGATCATCTTCATATGATATGACAGCCAGATTGTCTTTACATTCATCAATCATGAGAAAAGAAACTTCAAATGATGCTTGAAACCCAACATAATTAGTTATATCATCTACCATAAATTCACCCAGATCTTTTTCACTTACTTGAACAAAATTCTCATCTTGTTGTTCATGAGCTGACTGGACTACCTCTTCATGAAGGTTTTGTTCTGATGACATGAGAACATTTGAATTCAAAACTCTGTCTTCTTCATCCCAGATGATTTCAGCAGCAGAGTTCTGTTTCATGGGACTTAGTACAAGGTTTTCTTCGTCATCACAAGCTGAATCTACATTTGAAATGGTTGTCTTAACATTATCACATTCTGAATTTGAAACTTGATTTCTCTGCATGCTGTCTTCTTCTATGGACAGATCTGAACCGACCCTTTTTCTTTCATCACTTTCAGTCATATGGACATCTTCAACCTACTGATCTGTAAAGTTGTTCACCGGACTGTCATCCTTTTGAAAAGAGGAAGAAGTTTCACCAACACTTTCTTGATCATTATGTGCACTGCAAATCTGCTTTAGCTTGAGCAGGAACATGACCGTGCAAGAGTTGATCTATCTCGTCTTCAGACAAACGATATAAGACCTTTTGTTTCCTTTTGCTCAAACAATGATTGTCTTCAATATTTTCAAGAGAAGGGGTATATAAATTTTCCTCATACTGCTGATCCATTTCATGTAATTCATGTTGATTGTCAAGATGCAAAATTCCTTCATGTTCCACCATACAAAGATCTTGATTTAGCTGCCAAGTTTCCTAAGCATCTTGATGCGACTCCTTTAGTTTCTCTTCATGTTTCTAAAATGGAATCGCTTTCAAGGCTTCCATGATCTCATCATCCATAAAATTATCATCCTCATAGTATTTTTCAAGGCATTCAATAAAAGTAGAAGCATGCTTGCAACAGTCATGAACTAGATTTAATGATGGATAAGAGTCTTTATATCTTTCAATGAATAGGGCATGAAAATCCTTTAGACAGTAAATACAAGAAGCGGGCAAATTTTCATACCAAGATTGGGCTTCACCTTCTAGAGTGACCAGGAATATCTTCATTAAGCAATCTTCAGGAAAATCAACCTTCAACTTGCAAATATGCATGTGAAATCGAACTAGATGTAAAGCAACGTCCTTCTTACCATCATATTTAAACGTAGGCAGATTCCTTGACCAATCTACCTTCAGAATTTTATTTGGAAAACCGAGGATGTGACCTCAGATCATGGGAGCGTATCTTCTTGCAATCCACTCCATTTTAAAAAATCTCAAAGCTACTGATCCCTCTGCAGTGGAGTCATCATGAAGCACCAGTTGCTGGATTCTTCAGTGAAAGGAGTCACCAGGTGAATGATTTTAGTCGTCTTCTTATGTTTGATCGTTGTTCACCATCAACCATCAGCTCTGAACTTGAGATATGTTTTGGGGCAAAACAATCTTCAAGCAAACCATTTTCTCCCCAATGGAGTCGCCACTATGTTAGCACCTAAATCCTCCTTAGGCTGAAAGAAGGAAAAATTTAGGGTAATCACAAACCACGCTCAGTCTGGTAGCTAGCCCTACCAGAACAGGAGAGGGCTCTCTCCGAGTTACACTCAGTGAATAAGTGAATGAAAAGGCCTGAGATGACTTACAGTGAACTGTTTATCTTAGGCTAGTAAGTGAATATGAACACAAGAAGTGATATTTATGAATGAATGTATTTCTGGGATGATATGGGACCAATGGACCTCAATGAACAAAGGATTTAACACAAAGGCACAGATTATTTCATGAGGCAAGGTAGGTGGAAAGCCTAGCAATTTAGTTTAAGATAGTGTGGAATGGAGAGATTGATTAAGAGGGTGAAAAGGGAATGGACAACATGAATCCTTTTCAACAGAAGAATGAACACTGAAAATGAAATTTTCCCACAGGCAGAGCAATAAAATTGAATTCTACCTTAACTAACTTAGAAAATTTCAATGGAATTGAATATGAAATGAGCTATGAAACATAACAAGATACATATCAAACATAAGAGACACATTTTATACACCCACAACAACATGAATCTCATGACAGAGCCACTGCCTTTCATTAATCCTCTGTAAAATATATACAATGAAGAAACATAGTTACTTTCCCACAGTCTCCTAAAAGCTACAAGCCAACCAACCCTTTGCAAATGGTTTGCATACAATATATAGAATGTGCCATGAAGAGATAGAACTCCCAAGGGTTGGGGAGTTACTCGAATCATTACAAACTGAAGGTGGAGAGCCAAACAACAACTACAGGTGCAACGAAACAAACATGACAAATGGCTTGGTGGCCCTTTACCTTCCTTTGTCGCTTGGATAACTGACCATCTGGAGTGAAAATACTTATAAAATTGCTTTAGGTACTGAAAAATTGAAGTGCATATGAGTGGGCCCACTTACAAAAATTCGGGAAGCAAAATTTCGCGAAATGGAGGCATTCTGGCCTTTTTTCCTATATGTGCCGTGCCCCTTTCCTGTATGCGCTGCGCCACTTTGAGGCCATTTTTGAGGCACTTGCAGGAGTCCAAAATTTTCACAAGTGTGCTTTTTGAAAAGCCTGTCCTGTCTACTTTCCAACCCAAGTGGAATTTTTGAATTTTGAGCTCATTTTCCCCTCCAAATCTTCATTCTCCCAGGGCTTCTTCCTGTGTGTCAAAATAGGGGCACTGAGGCCATTTTTGAGTGCATTTTGCGCTTTTGGTGGCCAATATCTTCTCCAAATTTCTTGCTTCCAGTGCTAGCAATTTTGATTTTGCATGCCGAATCCAAAAACGCAAACCATTTCTCATTTGGATCTCCCAACCTTATGCTAGAGAAAAAACCTGTGTTTGTGAAAAAAATTTGTCATGTGACCAAAATTTCCCCAAATGCCTTAAAATTTGGGCTAGAAGTCCTCTATGAAGTACTATGCTGTGGCAAGGAAGCTTCAGCTAAGATTCGAAGCTGATCTTGCTTTTTTGCCTCTTTTGTTGCTTTTCTCAAGTTTGGCTTTAAATTCCTTATTCGTGCCTTGCAAACATGATTGTGTGCCCAATAATGGTTTTTCATGTGCCTGAGCATGTACTCATCCTTGTTTGCTTTCGCCAATCACTGTGTGTCTCCATCTCATACTCCGATGAATGTTGTGATGCCATGACTGCTGTGTATACTGTACCTAGGCTGCCCTTTGATGATGGTGTGAGGTTGGGTGCCTTTGTGATATCCGTTACCAAGGGGATCAATGAAACAGGGATTGTTAGGAAGGGAGTGATGAAATGGGGATAGGGTTTATAGGGAGAACTTTGTTAGGAATATGGGAGGAGTTTGGGTATTTTGATGGGGTAGGGTTTCGGGGTTTTAATTGAGTAATAGGAGGAGGGGAAAGGGAATATGATTTTGGTTAGTGTTAGGGTGGTGATAATAGGTAAAAAATGACATAGGGGAATAAGGGACAGGTGAAGGGTAGGAAAAATAACCTTGGCAGCAACAACATTGTTAGACAACCCTAACAAAATGATTTTTCTTTGGTGTCTTCTTGTGTTTGCTTTAAGGAATGTTTTTGCATTCAATCACCGGCAATAACCCACCATATATTTATCAAATTTGATGCACAAGTGAGTCTGAGAGCCTACCTTGCAATTAGAGGGGCTTCAAAAGAAATTTGAGGGAGTTTTGGCACGTTCTGGGTGCTTTATCTTTGTGCACCGCGCTCCTCCTCCTGTGCGTCGCACTTTGTCCGGAAGACTTTTGGAGGCCTTCCCGGTGTCCAAATTGGGTGTAGGATAGCTCGTTGGAAAGGTATTTGAGTATAATTTCCATCACAACTATAAGTGTTCAATTTGGAGTTCAGTTTCCTGTCAAAAATCAAATCTCCCAAGACTGATCAAAATGTGCCAAATGAGGCTGCCTCAAGGCAGAGTGCTGTTGCAGTCAACTTTTGAAGGTGTTCATAAACTCCAAATTGTGCTCATGATATCGAATTGGAAATATATCTATCTCAAGTTATCATTTGGATCATCAAGGAAGTCATTTGGCCAACCAAGCTAGAAGAAAACTTGATTTTCCCAAGGTCCCTCCAGAGGTGCATCAATTCTTCTGAGGCAATTGTATTTTTGACATTTCTTCAAAAAAATGACACCTGTGTAAAAAGTGAAGGATTTTTCTCTTCCTTGGTCTGTTTTGGACAAAAACCTCTCTCAGTTTTTCCAAATACATCTTTCCTTTCTCAGAAACATCATTTGAGTGAAACCTACCGCGATGTGGGGAACAAGGTATTTGTCGAAATGACGTGAAATGAAGGGGATAGGGAGATTCTAAATTCTTGAGGAAATTGGGGGAAGTATGGAGGGATGTTAGGAAGTAGGAGAAAGTGGAATCTCAGAAATTGAGTGAGGGGAAGGGGTCCAAAATGGAAAAAAACAGGCCCAACCTAGAAAATTGCCAGGTTGTAGCAAGAAACTAGGGTTTGTGCGAAAATGAGGAATTTGGGCGATCTTAGTGATGGGAAGTGTTTGATAAGGTACTTTAAGGATAGGGGAAGGGGTATGAACATTAGGATACAAGTTTTGCCGACTATTTGACCGTCCAAGAGAAATTGCCTTCAAAACCCTAGCATAGGAAAATGACCTTACCTAGGCGCAACTGAAGCATGAACAAGGTGTAAAATGACCCAGTGGAACTTGACATGATAATGAAAACCTTCTGAATGATGGTACACTCAGTTTGAATGGTGACATGGAATTTCATTAGGAAAAATTTGACAAGGGTAAAATCAAACCCTAGACCTAATGCCTAGTGACCAAATTTTGCTTGAAGACTCATTGAAATGACAAAATTTGACCTTGACACCTTAAAATCACTTGTGTAAGAGCATGTTTGATCACTGGAGGAAGGCTGCAAAGACTGACACTAACATTGGCTCCAATGGGGGATGGTAGCTCCTTGGAGGTGCCAAGAACTACAAATCTTTGGGTGAGCAGACAGTTCCTTCATCCATTGGGCTATGGAGTCCATTATTCTGACAAACCAACATGACTCAATTTGTTGACTGAAACTGACTCAATGCAAACTTACATGACTAAAAAAAGCCTTGACTCTAACAAACTAACTCAAAATACTAAGAACTGAACTTAAAACTTAAAGGTTGGTGGTAGTACATCACCACCTGCATTTCTTACAAGACTATATATCATCATACTATATCAAACTGCCAATGTAACCAATCAAGAAGATGGCTTCTTGACTGATTCTTCCGATCAGATCTTCTAGTCAACAATTGATACTGGTAACTGGGCATCTAAAAATATAATTGGCCATGATATCCTTCATCACTGAATACTACAATAATGACCTTCACTGCTGACTGTAACATATTTTCCATTGGATCATGAAGAATATAAGGTCTTTCCTCCTGCTGAAGAAACAAGGGGTCATTTTCTTGTGATGTTGATCTCTTTTCATAAATAAGAGTAGGCTCTTGGTCTTCAAACAATTCTAGACAAGTGGATGAACAAATCTCCTTTTCAAAGAACATTTCAAAACATGAGACATATGAGGACGAATCTGAAAAGGAATCCTCAATGGTCTGGTCTGCTAAAGTCTGGATATATTGTAGATCATCTTCATATGATATGACAACCAGATTGTCTTTACATTCATCAATCATGAGAAAAGAAACTTAAAATGATTCTTGAAACCCAACACAATAAGTTATATAATCTACCATAAATTAACCCGAATCTTTTTCACTTACTTGAACAAAATTCTCATCTTGTTGTTCATGAGCTCACTGGACTACCTCTTCATGAAGGTTTTGTTCTGATTATATGAGAACATTTGAATTCAAAACTCTGTCTTTTTCATCCCATATGATTTCAGCAGCAGAGTTCTCTTTCATGGTACTTAGTACAAGGTTTTCTTGGTCATCACAATCTGAATCTACATCTGAAATGGCTATTTTAACATTATCACATTCTGAATTTGAAACTTGATTTCTCTGCATGTTTTCTTCTTCTATGGACAGATCTGAACTGACCCTTTTTCTTTCATCACTTTCAGTCATATGGACATCTTCAACCTGTTGATCTATAAAGTTGTTCACCGGACTGTCATCCTTTTCAAAAGAGGAAGAAGTTTCACCAACAATTTCTTGACCATGTGTGCACTACAAATCTGCTTTAGCTTGAGGTGGAACATGACCGTACAAGAGTTGATCTATCTCGTCTTCAGACAAAGGAGATAAGACCTTTTGTTTCCTTTTTCTCAAACAGAGATTGTCTTTAATATTTTCAAGTGAAGGAGTATATAAATTTTCCTCATACTGTTGATCCATTTCATGTAATTCATGTTGATTGTCAAGATGCAAAATTCCTTCATTTTCCGTTGTACAAAGATCTTGATTCAGCTGCCAAGTTTACTGAGCATCTTGATGGGACTCCTCTAGTTTCTCTTCATGTTGCTGAAATGGATTCTCGTACAAGGCTTCCATGATCTCATCATCCATAAAATTATCATCCTCATAGTATTTTTCAAGGCTTTTAATAAAAGTAGAAGCATGTTTGCAACAGTCATGAACTAGATTTAATGATGGATAAGAGTCTTTATATCTTTCAATGAACCGGGCATGAAAATCCTTTAGACAGTAAATACAAGCAACGGGAAAATTTTCATACCAAGATTGGGCTTCACCTTCTAGAGTGGCCAGGAATATCTTCATTAAGCAATCTTCAGAAAAATCAACCTTCAACTTGCAAATATGCATGTGAAATCGAACTAGATTTAAAGCAGCGTCCTTCTTACCATCATCTTTAAACGTAGGCAAATTCCTTGACCAATCTACCTTCGGAATTTTATTTTGAAAATCGGGGATGTGACCTCGGCTCATGGGAGCATATCTTCTTGCAATTCGCTCCATTTTAAAAAATCTCGAAGCTACTGATCCCTCTGTAGTGGAGTCACCATGAAGCACCAGTTGCTGGATTCGTCAGTGAAAGGAGTCGCCAGGTGAATGATTTCAGCCGTCTTCTTATGTCTGATCGTTGTTCACCATCAACCATCAGCTCTGAACTTGAGATATGTACTGGGGAAAAACAATCTTCAAGCAAACCATTTTCTCCCCAGTGGAGTCGCCGCTATGTTAGCACCCAAATCTGCCTTAGGCTGAAAGAAGGCAAAATTCAGGGTAACCACAAACCACGCTCAATCTAGTAGCTAGCCCTACCAGAACAGGAGAGGGCTCTCTCCGAGCCACACTCAGTGAATAAGTGAATAAAAAGGCCTGAGATGACTTACAGTGAACTGTTTATCTTAGGCTAGTAAGTGAATATGAACACAAGAAGTGATTTTTATGAATGACTGTGTTTCTGGGATGATATGGGACCAATGGACCTCAATGAACAGAGAACTTAACACAAAGGCACAGATTATTTCGTGAGGCAAGGTAGGCGGAAAGCCTAGCAATTTAGTTTAAGATAGTGCAGAATGGAGAGATTGATTAAGAGGGTGAAAAGGGCATGGACAACATGAACCCTTTTCAACATAAGAATGAACACTGAAAAATAAATTTTCCCACAGGTAGAGCAATAAAATTGAATTCTACCTTAGCTAACTTAGAAAATTTCAATGGAAATGAATATGAAATGAGATATGAAGCATAACAAGATACATGTGAAACATAAGAGACACATTTTCCACACTCACAACCACATGAATCTCATGAAACAGTGCCATTGCCTTTCATTAATCCTCTGTAAAAAATATACAATGCAGAAACAGAGTTTCTTTCCCACAGTCTCCCAGAAGTTACAAGCAAACCAACCCTTTGCAAATGGTTTGCATACAATATATAGAATGTTCCATGAAGAGATAGAATGCCCAAGGGTTGGGGAGTTACTTGAATCATTACAAACTGAAGGTGGAGAGCCAAACAACAGCTACAGGTGCAGCGGTACAAACATGACAAATGGCTTGGTGGCCCTTTGCCTTCCTTTGCCACTTGGATAACTGACCATCTGGAGTCAAAATACTTATAAAACCACCTTAGGTACCGAAACACTGAAGTGCGTATGAGTCGGCCCACTTACAAAAAGTCAGGAAGCAAAATTTCGCGAAATGGAGGCATTTTCGCCTTTTTTCCTATATGCACCACGCCCCTTTCCTGTATGTGCCGCGCCAATTTGAGGCCGGTTTTGAGGCACTTGCTGGAGTCCAAAATGTGCCCAAGTGTGCTTGTTGGAAATCCTGTTCTATCTACTTTCCAACCCAAGTAGAATTTTTGAGTTTGGAGCTCATTTGCCCCTCCAAATCATCATTATACCAAGATTGCTTCTTGTGTGTCAAAATAGGGGCAGTGAGGCCATTTTTGAGTGTATTTTTCCCTTTTGGTGGCCAAGATCTTCTCCAAATTTCTTGCTTCCAGTGCCAGTAATTTTTATTTTGCATGCCGAATCCAAAAAGGCAAATAATTTCTCATTTGGAGCTCCCAATCTTACGCGTCGCGCCGGTGGCGTGGCGCGTATAGAGAAAAAACCTATGTTTGTGCCAAAAATTTCCCCAAATTCCTTGAAATTTGGGTTGGAAGTCCTCTATGAAGTACTCTGCTGTGCCAAGGAAGCTTCATCCAAGATTCGAAGCCGATCTTTCTCTTTTGCCTCTTTTGCCTCTTTTGTTGCTTTGCTCAATTTTGCTTTTAAATCCCTTATTCGTGCCTTGCAAACATGATTGTGTGCCGAATAATAGTTTTTCATGTGCCTGAGCATGTACTCATCCTTGTTCACTTTCACCAATCACTGTGTGTCTCCATATCATACTCCGATGAATGTTGTGAAGCCATGACTGTTGTGTATACTGTACCTAGGTTGCCCTTTGATGACGGTGTGAGGATGGGTGCCTTTGTGATATCTATTACCAAGGGGATCAATGAAACAGGGATTGTTAGGAAGGGAGTGATGAAATTGGGATAGGGTTTATAGGGAGAACTTTTTTAGGAATATGGGAGGAGTTTGGGTATTTTGATGGGGTAGGGTTTTCGGGTTATAATTGAGCAATAGGAGGAGGGGAAAGGGAATATGATTTTGGTTAGTGTTAGGGTGGTGATAATAGGGAAAAAATGACTGGGGAATAAGGGACAAGTGTAGGGTAGGAAAAATAACCTTGGCAGCAACAACACCATTACACAACCCTAGCAAAATGATTTTTCTTTGGTGTCTTCTTGTGTTTGCTTTAAGGAATGTTTTTGCATTCAATAACCGGAAATAACCCACCATATATTTATCAAATTTGATGCACAAGTGAGTTTGAGAGCCTACCTTGCAATTAGAGGGGCTTCACAAAAAATTTGAGGGAGTTTGGGCACGTTCTGGGTGCTTTATCTCTGTGCACCGCGCCCTGGTTATATGCGCCACGCTCTGGTTATATGCGCCACGCTCCTCCTCCTGTGTGCCGAACGTTTTCTGGAAGACGTTTGGAGGCCTTCCTAGTGTCCCAATTGGGTGCAGAATAGCTCGTTGGAAAGGTCTTTGAGTCTAATTTCCAAATCAACTATATTGTTTCAATTTGGAGTTCAGTCTCCCTTTGAAAAATCAAATCTCCTAAGACTAGTCAAAATGTGCCAAATGAGGCTGCCTCAAGGCAGAGTGCTGTTGCAGTCAACTTTTGAAGGTGTTCGTCAACTCCAAATTGATCTCATGATAGCTCATTGGAAAACTACATGTCTCTAGTTATCATTTGGATTATCAAGAAATTGATTTGGAAAACCAAGCTATGAGAAAACTGGATTTTACCAAGGTCACTCCAGAGGTGCATCAATTCTCCCGAGGCAATTGTATTTTTGACATTTCTTCAAAACCATGACACCTGGGTAAAAAGTGAAGGAGGTTTTTCTTCCTTGGTCTGTTATGGACAAAAAATATCTCATTTTTTCCAAATTCATCTTTCCTTGCTCAGAAACATCATTTGAGTGAAACCTACCCTGATGTGGGGAACAAGAGATTTGTCGAAATGACGCGAAATGAAGGGGATAGGGAGATTCTAAATTCTTGAGGAAGTTTTGGGAAGTATGGAGGGATGTTAGGAAGTAGGGGAAAGTGGAATCTCATAAATTGAGTGACGGGAAAGGGTCCAAAAGGGAAAAACACAGGCCCAACCTAGAAAATTGCCAAGTTGTAGCAACAAACTAGGGTTTGTGCGAAAATGAGGAATTTGGGGGATCTCAGTGATGGGAAGTGTTTGATAAGGTACTTTAAGGATAGGAGAGGGTGTATGAACATTAGGATACAATTTTTGCTGATGATTTGGTCGTCCAAGAGAAATTGCATTCAAAACCCTAGGAGAGGGAAATGACCTTACCTAGGCGCAATTGAAGCATGAACAAGGTGTAAAATGACCCAGTGGAACTTGACATGATAATGACAACCTTCTGAATGATGGTACACTCAGTTTTGAATGGTGACATGTAATGTCACCTGGACAACTTTGACAAGGGTAAAATCAAAGCCTAGACCTAATGCCTAGTGACCAAATTTTGCTTGAAGACTCACTGAAATGTCAAAATTTGACCTTGACACCTTAAAATCACTTGTGTAAGAGCATGTTTGATCACTGGAGGAAGGCTTCAAAGACTGACACTAACATTGGCTCCAATGGGGGATGGTATCTCCTTGGAGGTGCCAAGAACTGCAGATCTTTGGGTGAGCAGACAGTGCCTTCATCCATTGGGCTATGGAGTCCATTATTCTGACAAACCAACATGACTCAGTTTATTGATTGAAACTTGACTGAAACTGACTCAATGCAAACTAAAATGACTAAAAAAAAAAACTTGTCTCTAACAAACTAACTCAAAATAATAAGAACTGAACTTAAAACATAAAGCTTGGTGGTAGTACATGACCCTCTGCATTTCTTACAAGACTATATATCATCAAACTATATCAAACTGCCAATGTAACCAATCAAGAAGATGGTTTCTTGACTGATTCTTCCAATCAGATCTTCTGATCAACAATTGATATTGGTAACTGCGCATCCAAAAACATAATTGGCCATGATCTCCTTCATCACTGAATACTGCAATAATGACCTTCACTGCTGACTGTAACAGATTTGCCATTAGATCATGAAGAACATAAGGTCTTTCCTCCTACTGAAGAAACAAGGTGTCATTTTCTTGTGATGCTAATCTCTTTTCATAAATAAGAGTAGGTTCTTGGTCTTCAAACAATTCTGGACAAGTGGATGAACAAATCTCCTTTTCAAAGAACATTTCAAAACATGAGACATATGAGGACGAATCTGGAAGGGAATCCTGAATGGTTTGGTCTGCTGAAGTCTGGATATTTGTAGATCATCTTCATATGATATGACAACGAGATTTCCTTTACATTCATCAATCATGAGAAAAGAAACTTCAAATGATTCTCGAAACCAAACACAATCAATTATATCATCTACCATAAATTCACCCGGATCATTTTCACTTACTTGAACAAAATTCACATCTTGATGTTCATGAGCTGACTGGACTACCTCTTCATGAAGGTTTTGTTCTGATGACATGAGAACATTTGAATTCAAAACTCTGTCTTCTTCATCCCAGATGATTTCAGCAGCAGAGTTCTCTTTCATGGGACTTAGTACAAGGTTTTCTTGGTCATCACAATCTGAATCTACATCTGAAATGGTTGTCTTAACATTATCACATTCTGAATTTGAAACTTGGTTTCTCTACATGCTATCTTCTTCTATGGACAGATCTGAACTGACCCTTTTTCTTTCATCACTTTCAGTCATATGGACATCTTCAACCTGCTGATCTATAAAGCTATTCACTGGACTGTCATCCTTTTCAAAAGAAGAAGAAGTTTCACCAACACTTTCTTGACCATGTGTGCACTGCAAATCTGCTTTAGCTTGAGCTGGAACATGACCCTACAAGAGTTGACCTATCTCGTCTCCAGACAAAGGAGATAAGACCTTTTGTTTCCTTTTGCTCAAACAGTGATTGTCTTCAATATTTTCAAGCGAATGAGTATATAAATTTTCCTCATACTATTGATCCATTTCATGTAATTCATGTTGATTGTCAAGATGCAAAATTCCTTCATTTTACACCATACAAAGATCTTGATTCAGCTGCCAAGTTTCCTGAGAATCTTGATGGGACTTCTCTAGTTTCTCTTCATGTTGCTGAAATGGATTCTCGTACAAGGCTTCCATGATCTCCTCATCCATAAAATTATCATCCTCATAGTATTTTTCAAGGCTTTGAATAAAAGTAGAAGCATGTTTGCAATAGTCATGAACTAGATTTAATGATGGATAAGAGTCTTTATATCTTTCAATGAATAGGGCATGAAAATCCTTTAGACAGTAAATACAAGCAGCAGGCAAATTTTCATACCAATATTGGGCTTCACCTTTTAGAGAGGCTAGGAATATCTTCATTAAGCAATCTTCAGGAAAATAAACCTTCAACTTGCGAATATGCATGTGAAATCAAACTAGATGTAAAGCAGCGTCCTTCTTACCATCATCTTTAAACGTAGGCAGATTCCTTGACCAATCTACCTTCGGAATTTTATTTGGAAAACTGGGGACGTGACCTCGGCTCATGGGAGAGTATCTTCTTGCAATCCGCTCCATTTTAAAAAATCTCAAAGCTATTGATCCCTCTACAGTGGAGTCACCATGAAGCACTGATTGCTGGATTCTTTAGTGAAAGGAGTCGCTAGGTGAATGATTTCAGCCGTCTTCTTATGTTTGATCGTTGTTCACCATCAACCATCAGCTCTAAACTTGAGATATGTACTGGGGAAAAACAATCTTCAAGCAAACCATTTTCTCCCCAGTGGAGTCGCCACTATGTTAGCACCTATATCCGCCTTAGGCTAAAGAAAGCAAAATTCAGGGTAACCACAAACCACGCTCAATCTGGTAGTTAGCCCTACCAGAACAGGAGAGGGCTCTCTCCGAGTCACGCTCAGTGAATAAGTGAATGAAAAGGCTTGAGATGACTTACAGTGAACTATTTATCTTAGGCTAGTAAGTGAATATGAACACAAGAATTGATTTTTATGAATGACTATGTTTCTGGGATGATATGGGACCAATGGACCTCAATGAACAAAGAACTTAACACAAAGGCACGAATTATTTCGTGAGGCAAGGTAGGCGAAAAGCCTAGAAATTTAGCTTAAGATAGTGCGGAATGAAGAGATTAATTAAGAGGGTGAAAAGGGCATGGACAACATGAATCCTTTTCAACAGAAGAATGAACACTGAAAATGAAATTTTCCCACAGGCAGAGCAATAAAATTGAATTCTACCTTAGCTAACTTAGAAAATTTCAATGGAAATGAATATGAAATGAGCTATGAAACATAAAAAGATACATATGAAACATAAGAGACACATTTTCTACACTCACAACCACATGAATCTCATGAAATAGAGCCACTGCCTTTCATTAATCCTCTATAAAAAAATATACAATGTAGATACAAAGTTTCTTTCCCACAGTCTCCCAGAAGTTACAAGCCAACCAACCCTTTGCAAATGGTTTGCATACAATATATAGAATGTGCAATGAAGAGATAGAAAACCCAAGGGTTGGGGAGTTACTCGAGTCATTACAAACTCAAGGTGGAGAGCCAAACAGCAGCTACAGGTGCAGCGACACAAACATGACAAATTCCTTGGTGGCCCTTTGCCTTCCTTTGCCACTTGGATAGCTGACCATCTGGAGTGAAAATACTTATAAAACCACCTTAGGTACCAAAAAACTGAAGTGCATATGAGTGGGCCCACTTACAAAAAGTCGGGCAGCGAAATTTCGCGAAATGGAGGCATTCTGGCCTTTTTTTCTATATGCGTCGTGCCCCTTTCCTTTATGCGCCGCACCAGTTTTAGGCCAGTTTTGAGGCACTTGCTGGAGTCCAAAATGTGCCCAAGTGTGCTCGTTGGAAAGCTTGTCCTGTCTACGTTCCAAACCAAGTATAATTTTTGAATTTGGAGCTCATTGTCCCCTCCAAATCTTCATTCTCCCAAGACTACTTCCTGTGTGTCAAAATAGGGGCAGTGAGGCCATTTTTGAGTGTATTTTGCCCTTTTGGTGGCCAAGATCTTCTCCAAATTTCTTGCTTCCAGTGCCAGTAATTTTTATTTTGCATTCTGAATCCAAAAAGGCAAACCATTTCTCATTTGGAGCTCCCAATATTACACGTCGCGCAGGTGGCGCGACGCGTATAGAGAAAAAACCTATGTTTGTGCCAAAAATTTGTCATGTGACCAAGCTTTCCCCAAATTCCTTGAAATTTGGCCTGGAATTCTTCTATGAAGTACTATGTTGTGCCAAGGAAGCTTCAACCAAGATTTGAAGCCGATCTTGCTCTTTTTCCTCTTTTATCTCTTTTGTTGCTTTGCTCAATTTTGCCTTTAAATTCCTTATTCGTGCCTTGCAAACATGATTGTGTGCCCAATAATGGTTTTTCATGTGCCTGAGCATGTACTCATCCTTGTTCACTTTCACCAATCACTATGTGTCTCCATCTCATACTCCAATGAATGTTGTGAAGCCATGAACGCTGTGTATATTATACCTAGGCTGCCCTTTGATGATGGTGTGAGGCTGGGTGCCTTTGTGATATCTGTTACCAAGGGGATCATTGAAATAGGGATTGTTAGGGAGGGAGTGATGAAATGGGGATAGGGTTTATAGGGAGAAATTTGTTAGGAATATGGGAAGAGTTTGGGTATTTTGATGGGGCAGGGTTTTGTGGTTTTAATTGAGCAATAGGAGGAGGGGAAAGGGAATATGATTTTGGTTAGTGTTAGGGTGGTGATAATAGGGAAAACATGACATAGGGGAATAAGGGACAGGTGTAGGGTAGGAAAAATAACCTTGGCAGCAACAACACTATTACACAACCCTAGAAAAATTATTTTTCTTTGGTGTCTTCTTGTGTTTGCTTTAAGGAATGTTTTTGCATTCAATCACCGGCAATAACCCACCATATCTTTATCAAATTTGAAGAAAAAGTGAGTTTTATAGCCTACCTTGCAATTAGAGGGGCTTCAAAAAAAATTTGAGTGATTTTTGGCACGTTCTGGGTGCTTTATCTCTGTGCGCCGCGCCCTGGTTATATGCGTCGCGCTCTGGTTATATGCGCCGCGCTCCTCCTCCCGTGCATTGAACTTTTTCCGGAAGACTTTTGGAGGGCTTCCCAGTGTCCACATTGGGCGCAAGATAGCATGTTGGAAAGGGCATTGAGTCTAATTTCCAACCCAACTGGAATTTTTCAATTTCGAGTTCAGTCTCCCTATAAAAAATCAAATCTCCCAAGACTGGTCAAAATGTGCCAAATGAGGCTGGCTCAAGGTAGAGTGCTGTTGCAATCACCGTTTGAAGGTGTTACTAAACTCCAAATAGAGCTCATGATAGCTCATTGGAAATATATCTATCTCTAGCTATCATGTGGATCATCAAGAAAGTCATTTGGCCAATCAAGCTATGAGAAAACTTGATTTTACCAAGGTCACTCCAGAGGTGCATCAATTCTCCCGAGGCAATTGTAGTTTTGACATTTCTTCAAAAACATGACACCTGTGTAAAAAGTGAAGGAGGTTTTTCTTCCTTGGTTTGTTATGGACAAAAAAATCTCTCAGTGTTTCCAAATTCATCTTTCCTTTCTCAGAAACATCATTTGAGTGAAACCTACCCTGATGTGGGGAACAAGAGATTTGTCGAAATGACGTGAAATGATGGGGATAGGGAGCTTCTAAATTCTTGAGGAAATTTTTGGAAGTATGGAGGGAAGTTAGGAAGTAGGGGAAAGTGGAATATTAGAAATTGAGTTACAGGAAGGGGTCCAAAAGGGCAAAACACAGGCCCAACCTAGAAAATTGTCAGGTTGTAGCAAGAAAATAGGGTTTGTGCGAAAATGAGGAATTTGGGGGATCTCAGTGATGGGAAGTGTTTGATAAGGTACTTTAAGGATAGGAGAAGGTGTATGAACAATAGGATACAAGTTTTGCTGATGATTTGAGTGTCCAAGAGAATTTTCCTTCAAAACCCTAAGAGAGGGAAATGACCTTACCTAGGCGCAACTGAAGCATGAACAAGGTGTAAAATGACCCAGTGGAACTTGACATGATAATGAAAACCTTCTCAATGATGGTACACTTAGTTTGAATGGTGACATGGAATGTCATTTGGACAACTTTGACAAGGCTAAAATCAAACCCTAGACCTAATGCCTAGTGACCAAATTTTGCTTGAAGACTCACTGAAATGTCAAAATTTGACCTTGACACCTTAAAATCACTTGTGTAAGAGCATGTTTGATCACTTGAGGAAGGCTGCAAAGACTGACACTAACATTGGCTCCAATGGGGGATGGTAGCTCCTTGGAGGTGCCAAGAACTGCAGATCTTTGGGTGAGCAGACAGTGCCGTCCATTGGGTTATGGAGTCCATTATTCCGACAAACCAACATGACTCAATTTATTGACTGAAACTTGATTGAAACTGACTCAATGCAAACTGACATGACTAAAAAAAAAACTTCACTCTAACAAACTAACTCAAAATACTAAGAACTGAACTTAAAACTTAAAGCTTGGTGGTATTACATGACCACCTGCATTTCTTACAAGACTATATATCATCAAACTATATCAAACTGCCAATGTAACCAATCAAGAAGATGGCTTCTTGACTGATTCTTTCGATCAGATCTTCTAGTCAACAATTGATACTGGTAACTGGGCATCCAAAAACATAATTGGCCATGGTCTCCTTCATCACTGAATACTGCAATAATGACCTTCACTGCTGACTCTAACAGATTTTCCATTGGATCATGAAGAACATAAGGTCTTTCCTCCTGCTAAAGAAACAAGGTGTCATTTTCTTTTGATTGTGATCTCTTTTCATAAATAAGAGTAGGTTCTTAGTCTTCAAACAATTCTGGACAAGTGGATGAACAAATCTCCTTTTCAAAGAACATTTCAAAAAATGAGACATATGAGGACGAATCTGAAAGGGAATCCTGAATGGTCTGGTCTGCTAAAGTCTGGATATATTGTAGATCATCTTCATATGATATGACAGCCAGATTATCTTTACATTCATCAATCATGAGAAAAGAAACTTCAAATGATTCTTGAAACCCAACACAATCAGTTATATCATCTACCATAAATTCACCCGGATCTTTTTCACTTACTTGAATAAAATTCTCATCTTGATGTTCATGAGCTGACTGGACTACCTCTTCATGAAGGTTTTGTTCTGATGACATGAGAACATTTGAATTCAAAACTCTGTCTTCTTCATCCCAGATGATTTCAGCAGCAGAGTTCTCTTTCATGGGACTTAGTACAAGGATTTCTTGGTCATCACAATCTGAATCTACATCTGAAATGGTTGTCTTAACATTATCACATTCTGAATTTGAAACTTGATTTCTCTGCATGATGTCTTCTTCTATTGACAGATCTGAACCGACCCTTTTTCTTACATCACTTTCAGTCATATGGACATCTTCAACCTGTTGATCTATAAAGTTGTTCACCAGACTGTCATCCTTTTCAAAAGAGGAAGAAGTTTCACCAACACTTTCTTGACCATGTGTGCACTACAAATCTGCTTTAGCTTGAGCTAGAACATGACCGTGCAAGAGTTGATCTATCTCGTCTTCAGACAAAGGAGATAAGACCTTTTGCTTCCTTTTGCTCAAATAGTGATTGTCTTCAATATTTTCAAGCGAAGGAGTATATAAATTTTCCTCATACTACTGATCCATTTCATGTAATTCATGTTGATTGTCAAGATGCAAAATTCCTTCATTTTCCACCGTATAAAGATTTTGATTCAGCTACCAAGTTTCCTGAGCATCTTGATGGGACTCCTCTAGTTTCTCTTCATGTTGCTGAAATGGATTCTCATACAAGGCTTCCATGATCTCATCATCCATAAAATTATCATCCTCATAGTATTTTTCAAGGCTTTCAATAAAAGTAGAAGCATGTTTGCGACAGGCATGAACTAGATTTAATGATGGATAAGAGTCTTTATATCTTTCAATGAATAGGGCATGAAAATCCTTTAGACAGTAAATACAAGAAGCGGGCAAATTTTCATACCAAGATTGGGCTTCACCTTCTAGAGTGGCCAGGAATATCTTCATTAAGAAATCTTCAGGAAAATCAACCTTCAACTTGTGAATATGGATGTGAAATCGAACTAGATGTAAAGCAGCGCCCTTCTTACCATCATCTTTAAACGTAGGCAAATTCCTTGACCAATATATGTTCGGAATTTTATTTGGAAAACCGGGGATGTTACCTCGGCTCATGGGAGCGTATCTTCTTGCAATCCACTCCATTTTAAAAAATCTCAAAGCTATTGATCCCTCTGCAGTGGATTCACCATGAAGCACCGGTTTCTAGATTCTTCAGTGAAAGATATCGCCAGGTGAATGATTTTAGCCGTCTTCTTATGTCTGATCGTTGTTCACCATCAACCATCAGCTCTGAACTTGAGATATGTACTGGGGCAAAACAATCTTCAAGCAAACCATTTTCTCCCCAGTGGAGTCGCCACTATGTTAGCACCTAAATCCGCCTTAGGCTGAAAGAAGGCAAAATTCAGGGTAACCACAAACCACGCTCAGTCAGGTAGCTAGGCCTACCAGAAGAAGAGAGGGCTCTCTCCGAGTCACACTCAGTGAATAAGTAAATGAAAATTCTTGAGATGACTTACAATGAACTATTTATCTTAGGCTATTAAGTGAATATGAACACAAGAAATGATTTTTATGAATGACTGGGTTTCTCGGATGATATGGGACCAATGGACCTTAATGAACAAAGAACTTAACACAAAGGCAAGGATTATTTCGTGAGGCAAGGTAGTTGGAAAGCCTAACAATTTAGTTTAAGATAGTGCGGAATGGAGAGATTGATTAAGAGGGTGAAAAGGGCATTGACAACATGAATCCTTTTCAACAGAAGAATGAGTGCTAAAAATGAAATTTTCCCACAGGCAGAGCAATAAAATTGAATTCTACCTTAGCTAACTTAGAAAATTTCAATGGAAATGAATATGAAATGAGCTATGAAACATAACAAGATACATATGAAACATTAGAGACACATTTGCTACACTCACAACCACATGAATCTCATGAAACAGAGCCACTGCCTTTCATTAATCCTCTGTAAAAAATATACAATGTAGAAACAGAGTTTCTTTCCCACAGTCTCCCAGAAGTTACAAGCCAACCAACCCTTTGCAAATGGTTTGCATACAATATATAGAATTTTCCATGAATATATAGAACGCCCAAGGGTTGGGGAGTTACTCGAATCATTACAAACTAAAGGTGGAGAGCCAAACAACAGCTACAGGTGCGATGACACAAACATGACAAATGGCTTGGTGGCCCTTTGCCTTCCTTTGCCACTTGGATAACTGACCATCTGGAGTGAAAATACTTATAAAACTGACTTAGGCACTGAAAAGCTGAAGTGCATATGAGTGGGCCCACTTACAAAAAGTCGGGAAGCGAAATTTTGCGAAATGGAGGCATTCTGGCCTTTTATCCTATATGCGTTGTGCCCCTTTCTTGTATGCGCAGCGCCACTTTAAGGCCAGTTTTGAGGCACTTGATGGAGTCCCAAATGTGCCCAAGTGTGCTCGTTAGAAAGCCTATTCTGTCTACTTTGCAACCCAGGTAGAATTTTTGAATTTGGAGCTCATTTGCCCCTCCAAATCTTCATTATCCCAAGACTGCTTCCTGTGTGTCAAAATAGGTGCAGTGAGGCCATTTTTGAGTGTATTGGTCCCTTTTGGTGGCCAAGATCTTCTCCAAATTTCTTGCTTCCAGTGCCAGTAATTTTTATTTTTCATTTTGAATCCAAAAATGCAAACCATTTCTCATTTGGAGCTCCCAATCTTACGCGTCACGCCAGTGGCGCGGCGCGTATAGAGAAAAAACCTATGTTTGTGCCAAAAATTTGTCATGTGACCAAACTTTCCCCAAATTCCTTGAAATTTGGGCTGGAAGTCCTCTATGAAGTACTATGTTGTGCCAAGGAAGCTTTAACCAAGATTCAAACCCGATCTTGATCTTTTGCCTCTTTTGCCTCTTTTGTTGCTTTGCTCAATTTTGCCTTTAAATTCCTTATTCATGCCTTGCAAACATGATTGTGTGCCCAATAATAGTTTTTCATGTGCCTGAGCATGTACTCATCCTTGTTCACTTTCACCAATCATTGTGTGTCTCCATCTCATACTCCAATGAATGTTGTGTAGCCATGACTGTTGTGTATACAGTACCTAGGCTGCCCTTTGATGATGGTGTGAGGCTGGGTGCCTTTGCGATATCTGTTACCAAGGGGATCAATGAAACAGGGATTTTTATGAAGGGAGTGATGAAATGGGGATAGGGTTTATAGGGAGTGATGCGTCGCGCTCCTCCTCTTGTGCATTGAATGTTTTTTGGAAGACTTTTGGAGGCCTTCCCAGTGTCCAAATTGGGTGCAGGATAGTGTTTTGGAAAGGTCTTTGAGTCTACTTTCCAACCCAACTAGAAATTTTCAATTTGGAGTTCATTCTCCCTATAAAAAATCGAATCTCCCAAGACTGGTCAAAGTGTGCCAAAGCAGAGTGTTGTTGCAATCAACTTTTGAAGGTGTTCCTCAACTCCACATTGAGCTCATGATAGCTCAATCGAAAGCTATCTATTGCTAGTTATCATGTGGATCATCAAGAAAGTCATTTGGCCAACAAAGCTAGGAGAAAGCTTGATTTTCCCAAGGTCACTCTAGAGGTGCATCAATTCTCCCGAGGCAATTGTATTTTTGACATTTCTTCAAAACAATGACACCTGTGTAAAATGTGAAGGAAATTTTTCTTCCTTGGTATATTATGGACAAAAACCTCTCTCAGTTTTTCTAAATTCATCTTTCCTTGCTCAGAAACATCATTTGAGTGAAACCTACCCCGATGTGGGGAACAAGAGATTTGTCGAAATGACGTGAAATGAAGGGGATAGGGAGCTTCTAAATTCTTGAAGAAATTTTGGGAAGTATGGAGGGATGTTAGGAAGTAGGGAAAAGTGGAATCGTAGAAATTTAGTGAGGGGAAGGGGTCCAAAAGGGCAAAACAAAGGCCCAACCTAGAAAATTGCCAGGTTGTAGCAAGAAACTAGGGTTTGTGCGAAAATGAGGAATTTTGGGGATCTCAGTGATGGGAAGTGTTTGATAAGGTACTTTAAGGATAGGGGAAGATTTATGAACATTAGGATACAAGTTTTGCAGATGATTTGACCGTCCAAGAGAAATTTCCTTCAAAACCCTAGGAGAGGGAAATGACCTTATCTAGGCGCAACTGAAGCATGAACAAAGTGTAAAATGACCCAGTGGAACTTGACATGATAATGACAACCTTCTGAATGATGGTACACTCAGTTTGAATGGTGACATGGAACGTGATTTGGACAACTTTGACAAGGGTAAAATCAAACCCTAGACCTAATGCCTAGTGACCAAGTTTTGCTTGAAGACTCACTGAAATGACAAAATTTGACCTTGACACCTTAAAATCACTTGTGTAAGAGCATGTTTGATCACTGGAGGAAGGATGAAAATACTGACACTAACACCTTGGATCCTCCATGAGTAGTAGTATGATCAATGGGCATCAATGCGAAACCACACATGTCACAAGAATTTTCCATCACATACATTTCCATATTGACACTAATGACAACCTAGATTAACAATATCCCCCTTTGTCATTGATGGAAATATTATTCTTCTCTCCCCCTTTGACATCAATGGAAAAATGAGTGCACAAGGACTCCACCTATCGAACTGCTCCCCCTATCAAACTGCTTTTGTTCTTTATGAATATAATATTTGTATAGGTATCTCACTCCCCCTGTTGTGGTGCTCTTCTTTTTACTCAAGATAGAAGGATTGATGCCTCATCATCAACTAGCACATTATCCCCTCTTCATGTCTCAAAACTTCTTCATAATGCTTTCAACAATGCTTAAATATGCTCCACTTCAATGTTTCAAAACAAACTCCAAATAGTCATACACCAAATGTCCAATTCCAATTTTTTATGCTTCTACACTATATTATGTTGTCTCCACAGTCAGAACTAAGAGACCTTCACAGTCTAAATCAAGAGAAAATGCCACTGAAATTGTCATTCTCACTATCTTTCTTCAAATCAGGATTACTTTGTATCTTTGTGCTTCTCCTTAAGTTGCTAAGCTATATTTGACATCACAACATTCTCCACGTTTTTTTTAATATCTAATCCTTGGTTGTCTTTTAAATTATTTCTAATAGTTGACAAATTTTTGCAATGCTTCAATTATGCTAGATTCCTCCAACTTCTCTTGCTTCAAGATCCATTCCTAGATGTGTCTGTTTGTTTGAAGGTTTCCTCTATTACTATTCTTGGTTTACCTATTCTCACTTCATATCCCTGAGTCGAGATATTCAACTTCTATAATAATAGAAACATAGTTCTTTGCCCCATTTCTTTAGCATTAGATGGCCTTCTCTGTTGCTCCAATTTCTACTTAGTAATCAAGTAGAAAAACATCTTCAACAGTAGTCCATTGGATAGATAAGAGATCATGTTCTTCAATGGAGTGTTCCTAAGAAATGATCTATCAAAGAATGATTGTTATTATAGCTCAACAAGGATTTCATATGGACCCTTTTACAGATAGCTTCTACAGTAATGATCAAGAATCACAAGCTCCCCCTAATTGTATGCATGGTCTCCTTGTGGCAGAATCCCATCATCAAACACTTGGAATATCAAGGGTATCTTCATCAAGTCAACAACATGTGTTTTTGACTGGAGAGTTTAGGAGATTTTCGTATTGTATTTTCCTTCTTCTCCATACTTGTGTGATTTTCTTCTCTGGCATGGTTCTAGCTTGTGTAGGAGCCTAGGTCAAGTTACAATCATGTGCCATATGACCAATGTTATGACACTTGAAGCATTCCATGTTGTTCATAAATAAGAATTCATTATTTCTTCCTACAAAATTGCTTCTCAGAGATTATCAGGGACCATAGTGTCTATATTTTTGGTATGCTATACAATCTTTTGCCATGTGTCCAAAGTTTGTACAAGAATAACAATAACCAAGAAATATACTTTGGTACCTGGGAGAAGAAGGTTTCCTTGATGTAGTTCTGAAGTTGTTCTTCCTTGAGATCCTTTGATTATAACCATTGCTTCTTGCATCATTGACATCATCTGCATTTCTTCTTGGAATAGGATTTCCTTCATTATTGCCTTGAATCTTATCCTTGCCTCTGCTAGAACTCGGAGCATCTACATTTCTTTCTGGCTTCCTCACATCCTTTTTGTTTGAAGCATTATCATTCTTGCTTGAGGATTCTCCTTCATAGCCAAAACCTAATTTATCAACTAGGAATCTTTGATGGATAAGCATGTCATCCAAGGCTTGAGAGCTCTTCAAGATTTTGTCCATCCCTTCAACCTTTTTCCTGAAGGAGACAATCTCTTCTTCCAATCTTTCACAATCATTATTCTTATTAGCAAGTTGTTTCTCATATTCCTCCTTGATACAAGTAGCTTCATTTTCTTCTATTTTAAGGGAGATGATATCTGACTTCATTTTGAATATTTCTTCATTTTCTTTTGCTAGAATTATCTCCATTTCTTCCTTGATTCTTTTAGATTTACATGTTTTGGCCTTGATAAGGTTGAGGTCGGATTTTAGTTTGAGGATTTCTCCATCCTTTGCTTTTAGTTGACATATCATGGTGTTTCTCTACTTTTTTGCTTCATCAACCTTTCCTTCTCTGATTTCCAATGCTTCCATTGTCTTCTCAGCTCCTTATGCTAACTTTCTTGCTTCTTGTAGTTGAGATTTAAGAGATGAGACCTCTACCTTATACTGACCAATCTCTTCTTCAAGTTTGTTCAAGTTCTTTTGTCTTTGTTCAAGTTGACTTGACAAGGTATCTTCCTTTTTATTTGCTTTATCTAATTGATTTCCCATGGATATGACTTCTTCATAATTCTTTCTTTTTCTTTGATGAAATTCCTTCTTAAGCTTGGCAAGCTCTTCACCCTTTCTTGTACTTGAAGCTTGACAAGGTCAACTTTCTTCCTTTTTTGTCTTGGTCACCAGATAGTGATTTCTTATTAATTTCCTCATTTTTCTTTTTCAAATTGATAATATCTTCCATGGAAGCCGTAAGTTTAGTGAGGAGATCTTCTTCAAAGTCTTTTTCATTCTCTTCATTTTCTAGGTATTCTTTAACCTTGATGTCATTAATATTATCTTCAGCTTCCTTGATGGGATTTGGATTTTATTCTTGGTTTCCATGATTTTCTTAACTAGAGATCATTGTCAATTCTCCTTTTGAGTGAAGATCATGAAGTTTGTCCCATATACCCTTTGCTGACGAGCATTTTCCTAATTGTTATTTGTAGAATCTAGTAGCCCATTCAAGATTGCCTTCATCGCTTTTGCATTGTACTCCTTCGATTCTCCATTCATCATGTTATCAATAATTATTGATTCCTCAATGCCTTGAGTGTTTAAGAAATTCCTCATCCTTGCCTCCCATATATCAAAGTTCCCATTGAACAATGGAGTCGTCACAAATTGATTGACTTTAATTTCGGTGGTTGAGGGAGACACATCTTTAGGAGGACTGGAAACTTTCTTCCTTGGCTTCACCATTTCTGTTCTAATGATCAACCTTCAAGTTGTTAGGCTCTGAGTGAAGGAACTTGGCTTTGATACCATTTGTTGGAAATACTGTGAGGGGGAGTGAATTAGTATTCCTTTTCAATTGTTATTTTTACTAGTTAAATCCATTATATTTAGAACACAAAATGAACAATAGGAATAAATGATTTTATTAATATAATATTTATAATAAATCGGGTACAATATATATAAGGCTCCAACCTGTTGCCAAGAACCACGTTGGTGGTTTGTGAGGCTCCAACCTCTAGGGCACCAACCCTATCTTCTCAAGGCACCAACCTTGTGTTTAGGAGCACCAACTCCAAGGAAACCAATCCTTCCAATTCTGAGGCACCAAACCCAAGGGCTCTGACCCCATCTTGTCAATGAACCAAACTTGGATTTAGGAGCACCAAATCCAAGGACACCAATCCTTCTAATTATGAGGCATCAAGAAATGTTTTGATTGTATTACAGTACTCTCAAACTATTTTTCATTGTGTTCTTTCAATATATAGCTTCACTGCTACATCAATGAAAACCTGTCTTCATATGAAGGATTCTTCACAATTCTTCATATTTCCCAAATAGAGTCTGCAATGTTACCTCATGATGATTTCAAATAGCCATCATGATCTAAAATAGTCTTCACACAACTTCAATGTGTCTACAATGAACTGCACTAAGCTCTGCACAAAAACAACTCTTTGCTTCAAGCCTTTGTTCTCACTGTTACGGTAAATGCTTCAAGAGTGACTACTTCAAGAGTAACTGCTTCAGGAGTGACTTCTTTAGAGGAGTGACTGTCATGGTTTCATATTGTGCATTCAATTAAAAAAAACCTTGTTCATACTTAGATAATCTTCTTAGATTTGCAGAGCGTCCTTTTGAGCTTTTATCTGAATCACTATGAAACATAGGTCCGAGCATTTCAATAAATAACCCAGTCAATAGACTGCTCAACTTTCAGCTTCCTTCTTCTTCCACTAGACCTTTTGGCTTCCTTCTTCGCTCACTCGACCTTCAGCTTCCACTTTCGTTCGCTCCACCTTTGGCTTCCTTTTTCGCTTGCTCAACCTTTCAACTTCTCGATCTTTGGCTTCCTCTATCTCTTCAAGTTCATGAGTTGTGAACTGTTACTTCTTCTTTCTATTAGATGCCCGAGATCGATTACCTGAAGTGAAGTGTTTCAACTTCTATATATATGAGTTTTTCTAGTAACCAAAAGACAAATTCATTAGGAGGAGAGGTCGAATTATGAGCTCGCATATTAAAATTATATCTAAGAGTCTTTCATCCATAGACATGATTATTCACGAAAACCATATAAGAGAGGCTATACCCATAGGGAGGTCCCACATGCCACGTCACTACCTCAATCACAATTGCAACTTTCGTAGGTATTTTACAAGTCGTGCCCATAACATGGCTGATGGCCGATGGCCCCTACTAGATGCGATATTATATTAAACTGTTTTGATAAACCTGTTGGGTCCACCACTTTATCATAATCGTAATTTCATAAGACTCTCACAATTACAACTTTTAACATCACCGATATTCACACTGTCAATGAAACAGACACGATAAAATATTAAAGCATCGTCAATAGATTTGTCGAGTCCACAACTAATATCGCAATCGATGGTTGGGTGGACAAGCCTTATCGCAATCGGTAATCGGGTTCGCAAGTTTTATCACAATCAACGATCCAGTGGTGTCGACCCTTATGATTTGCGATATGAAATTTTATATGATGGATGTGATATTGTATTATGGCATATTGTAATGGAACCATTAGATTTGCAGTACATATCACAATTGATGGATTTTGGGCGATGATATGACTTTAAAAACTTGTGGTATGGTGGATGCGATATTTCTTTAGGGCATGTTGTAATAGGATCATCGGGTCCGCAATTCATATCGCAATCAGCGGGTTTTTAGCAGTGGCGTATAATAGAAAACACAAATATTATATACTGTCAATACTATTTCTCTGATAACTCTGTTTATGCTCCTCCGCTGCAATGCTCCTCCATTGTTTTCTTCCTTTCAGTTCTTCTTGGGCATATATTACATGTCATACTTCTGATATGGCTCCTCCAATGTTTTCTTCTTTACTCCTCTGATATCGTTGTTGCTCTTTGTTCTTTTGATAGCACTTACCCTTGGGCATATGTGATAACCTACTTCCTTGATGGCTTCTGATGAACTCTTCCTCTTATTCATTTCTGATGGCTTCCGATATCTTTCCTCCTCGGTTCCTCTGTTTCTATTATGTCCATATTCAATCCTTGGATCCTCCATGTGCAATATTATGATCAATGGGCATCAATGGGAAACCACACATGTCACAAGAATTTTCCATCACAAAAAAATGCCATATTGACATCAATGACAACCTAGATTAACATGCAATATCACAAAATGGTAGATGGCCACCCATAAG
The DNA here is from genome assembly GCA_000404065.3 of Pinus taeda. Taxonomy (NCBI): domain Eukaryota; kingdom Viridiplantae; phylum Streptophyta; class Pinopsida; order Pinales; family Pinaceae; genus Pinus; species Pinus taeda. The sequence goes on from APFE030408146.1 coordinate 32,072, forward strand.
AGGAGGTTATTCTGGACAACATGGTTCATCATCCATGGGTTGGATGGTATCATCCTCCTCCAATCATTGCTTTATTTCTTGAGTCAAATGTTCTTCCCTTAACCTCTATGTTTCTTCCTCCTCATGTGACTGCCTTTGCTTCTCTTCTTTTACTCTCCTTTCCTCTTCTTATCCCTATTTCTTTCCAAGCAATTCACTTATTTCCTCTTCTCCTATTCTTCTTGTTTTATCTTTTCCTCTAGTTCTTTCCTTTCCCATTCAACTTCAAACTATCCCTTATTCAATGGATCAACTTTCCATTTCCTGCTACTTTCTATGGTTGGATCATGTTTGATCCTTTTCCTAGGAGTTGCAATCATTACTTGAGCAGTTGTTAGTGGTGCATCCTATAACTCTATATCTTGAATTGGTGGAACTTGGTGGGTGTTATGCTCCTATACCAATAGGTATCATATTTCATGATTGACTGGTTAAAATCCCTAATATGTTCATCCTTTCCTTGCTGCAAAGGTTTTCCATATTTTGAAAGGATCAAAAAATTTAAAAAAAATGAAAAGAGGGCATACCCTAAAAGAAAGATCAAAGGGTAAAAAGAATGAAATGGTCAAAAGAAAAATGAAAGAGATGAACCCAAATAAAAAATGCCAGGAAAGTGTGCAAGTCTAAATGCCACTACTATTTCATTTTCTGTAAATGAAAGTTTCATGTGAAGTTTGTTGAACTTTATGCTACAATTGATGAATAGCCAAACAACTTAATCTTGGCTAGTTCATGTTTTAGTTTCTTGTTTTAGAGATAGAGAATAAAATCTATCCAAAATGTTCAATCTTGGCAGATAAATAGTTAGGTAGAGAAGCAAAGGAATCAACAGTTAAAGTTGAGCCCTTGAATGTTATAAGGATAGATTCAGATAGGCGTGGCATATAAAGAAAACAAAAGAAGATTGTTGAGGGTTTGCCAGTTCAAATGCACCCAAAGAAAAAGGAATAAAAAAGGTTAGGTATAATAGGTTGGGTAGGCAGTTTGGTGTTGTAGAAGCATGCTTATGATTAATTTTGTCCCTTAAAAATGTTCATCTTATGAATATCATAAGTACCATAGCCACTGTTTGGTTACAAATCAAGTGACGCATGCCTAACTTCCCTTCACACTTCTCCCAAAATCACTTACTAACCTCCCCCCAAGGATATTGAGATCTACTCAATACTCCCAAATCACTCCACCTCATTTCATGAAAAGGCCTGAGTGCAATAACATTCTTGCTTTAGGCAAATAAGCCACATTTCTTGTGTAAAAATCCTTTCGCTTCCTTAGCCTAAGTTTTTGAACTTTGTAACTTAGTGCCTATTTTTCATAAAATCATATTAACTATTAACATGATAAGGATTAAATCCCTTATAAATTCTCCTTCCCCCTTATAAAACCCCCAATATGCGGTAATCCCCCCCCCAGTCGATTACGGCCATATTTTTGTTTAAACAGGGATTATAGGTTCATCAGGAACCATATAATAACCATCCCCCGCGCACTATTTTGAAATCAATTAACCTCATGTTAATTGATTAACAAATCATTGCGCCACCAATCATATCAAGCCCAAACAACATTAAAACGTTGATTTTATACATGGGCCCTCACGCCGTAACCCTCCGCCATCTCCATTGAGCACCAACCGTTGGATCTGGGCCCGCGCATCCAACAGCCCATGATCATATCGCGAGGCCCTCCGCCGTCGATGTTTATCGCCCGGGGATTTTCCAGTATTGTTGTTGTACCGGGGACACACGGCGCCTTCCCGCCATGCTTGCGGCCCCTCCGCCCAAAACCATTTTAGCTCATAAGCGGTGCTGGCCAATATCGCTTACCGCCCTCTCGTTAACCCCGCCTGTTGATGTCATCACCACGTCACCTCCACATCAGCATCCCGTACCCTTGTGTCACGACAAAAGGTCACATCCCGATGACGTCATCCGATCGAAAAGCACCAAAAAGCCCCTTAAAGCCAATTTTTGTTAAAAACTCGTGAAAATGTCATTTTCGCCCATTTTCATTCGTTTTTTCCACGAAACTGTTGCATGCAAACTACGTCCAAGCAACTGTAGAAGCGTCCAGTCCGCCACCTGACCAAGCAATGTCCAGCATCCTGCTCTGCAACTCATCGATCAACCTACAAATTACACTGATTCGCCTCCAAAATACAGGTATTCACCCCATCCCACCTCCCGAACCTATATTTTCGGTTTTCCTCTGTAAATTATACCTATAAGAACCAAATTCAAGCTGAAGCAGTCCATAATTGCCATACCAAGACATCCAGAACTACTCTTTTACCCATTTTCTCCACATAAGCCAACCCCTTGTTTAAAAACACAAGAACCAAACATGGAAGCTCCGGTGGCCCTGAACATTGCTCCCCTCAATGCACTGCATAAAGACCTAGAGTGGTTACCCTTGGCTGACAAAGATTTTCAAATTAAAGACTTAACTGGTGACAAAAACCACCTCCAGGTATTTTTCGAAATTAGGAACAGTCACCAAAGTAACTCTGATCTCTATGGAATATGGGAATCCAACCTACCCATGTATTACCTCCCCTCAGTCAATATTTTCCCAAATATTATCCACCAATGTTGTGCCAATTATGAACATTCCCAGAGAGCAAGTATGACTCCATCTGGAACTATCCTAAGGGCAAGGAAGTAGCAGGCACAGAGCAGCAAGTAATGATTGATCAGTAGGGGCAAATTCCTTCGGTCCAGACCAAAGCACCAGAGATACCAGCGTTACAGACTCCTCTAAATGAGGAAAAGGGTAAGAAAAGAGACAAAGAGGAGGCCACACCCATCAGTGGACCTGCAGAATAGCCAGGTGTAAAAAGGCAAAGACTTAATCCTCTATCTGAAGAGGAAATCATTGAAGAAACAATAGAAAGTCTAAGAGGTGAGAGGGAAACCAACCCACAGACATCCCCGGTGATAGAAACATCCACCAGCTCTCACAGGCAGGACCTAGAAAGGCAACATAGTGTGGAAGTTTCATCCACTAGGCTGCGAAGCAAGTAAGGTTCTGATATCAAAAGAACATTCACGAAGATAAAGGCCCAGAATGACCCACTGAGGCTGAAACTTTATAATCAGTTTCCCAATATGGCCCCCGCCAACCAGCTAAGGTTAATGTCTGCATATGACATTAAAGAAGGTAAATGATCTTGAACCACTTTAAGCCTAAAGTACAACAGCCACAATCAGCAGCTGACTACATCAGAACAAATCTGGAGGTCCTTTCCAAAGACATTCATCCTATGGACCAGATTGAGCTGCATAAACAAACTGGAGAGATGGTCTACTCCACACTAGCAGATAAAGCGATGCTGGCTCACAAACTGTAGAACTCATTTAACAACACTTCTGCTCAAATGGATTTGGAGAAGGCTTCCTCTCTAGCCAAGGACAATAGGATCAAATCCTTGGAAGATATTATTATTGAACTGGGACATGATCCCAAAGATGCCAAAGGCATAAAGGCATTGATGAAGAAGAAGGAAGAGGACATTCCTGCCCTCAGGAAACAATTAAAATTGCCTCCTACTATGCATCCACAAACCACAGAAGTTGTACAGCAGAAGTCAGAGGAGGACATGATGGACCTTCTCATGAGGCTGAATGAGAGATTGAGTGAGACAGAGCAGGCATTGGAGAAAGCACTACAAGAGAAGAAGGGAGAGTCGACCTCCCAAACACCTGAAGTAGCTCCATCAGTAACAACTACCCTTCCTACAGTTATAACAGTAGTACCTCCCACTATCCCAGCATCAATAGCCGAAATCACCACATGTACCTCAACAATAGCATTAGCACCAGGAAACAGTACAACTTTGACTACAAAGCAATTAACAAAAGCCATGGAGGAGTTGAAACTCCAAGTATCAGAGCTGAAACAAGTCAAAGAAAAAATGGCAAAGGTTGAACAGAGTTATGATAAATCCAAGATGAATGTGGCAGAGAAAACAATGGAGATCAAAGCATTGGGGAACAAGGTAAGAGCCTTAGAGAATGATCTCTCTCTGGATAAGCCTCTGGCAGAAATCAAAGAAATTTTGTGGACCAACATCACTCAATCCCTTAGTGATTTGTGGAGGTCTATTCAAACCATTTATGAACAAATTGATTTGATAAGAGTGGCCCAAGTGGAAATTCAGAAAACAAGAGTCTTATTGGGACAGATGCCTGAGCAAGCTAACAGGCTAATACATTTTTTGAACACTAAGACTAGTGAAGAACTGGAAGCACTGGATATTAGAGACAGAAAAGGCACCATTCTGGACATCAAGAGAGTTCTAACCATGAGAACTCTAATGCAAAACTTGGACAAAAGATGCCAGGATATGCAGGTAGAGATTGATTCTTTCACAAAAAGATTTACAGTCCTGCATCAAAAAGGTTTGCCAAGTCCTTTGGGAAGTAATGATCATCTGATGGAGCACAAGGACTATGTACATAAATTAAATACATATGTTGCTAATCAAGCTAATGCATCTTCAAGCACTTCAGGAGAGAAGGCACTCCCATCTGGCCAATCCCTTTATGACAGCCTGGAAAATCTATTCTACATAGAGCATGAGGTAAAACATCTGTTCACCATCCCACCTAATTTGTTTAGGTACACAGAGACTAACGAGACTTTAAGGAAGCTGCAAAGACATAAATTACCAGGACCAGAGTGGTGGCAAAGCATGATAGAGATCCTGTAAATTATCTTTGGTCAATTCAAAATTTTGGACCATCTGCTATAATATGTAGAACAGAAATAAACCACGCTCATGCGGGTCAAAGTGCTTCATATCAGAGTCAAAAAGAAAATCCAGCCAAGCTAGAAAAACCATCACAGAGGATCAGTAGAAGATAGCTGGGAATTGACTTGCAGCACCTACCTCCAGTAATCTCATAAAGATGGATCAACCAGCGTAGCATGAATTTATAACATCTATTTATTGTCTCCCTATTTTCGAGACAATCTGTCTCTATCTATGTAAAAGAGGCATTAACTATCAGCAGATATTATTCCTTCAGATATTATGTAAGATATTTGATATTTTTGTATAAATACCCCCCAGATGAAGTATTTTGGGTTGGTTGATGGTGGATGTTCATAGTTTTGACTGTAATACTGAACAATTTTGGAAATAAAAAAGTTGTTGGGACCATTGTTGTCGAGCTCACTGCATGAAGAATTGATGCTAGGGACCATGTTACAGAATTCTTGAATTGTTTTTATGGATCAATAAGTCACTTCTAACTCGTGTCTTACATTTCTGTGTTTACTATATCATATATGTTTCATGATCTAAATAATAGAGAAAAAGAATAACTCAGAATTTGCTTGTTTGCACTCTGTGTTCAGTCTCTATTATTATTAATGTTTTCTTCAGAATTAGCATAAATAGTGAATTCTTAACTGTTTCCCCTGGTTCTTTCATCTTGAATATTAGCTAAGGAATTCTTAATTTCTCCTTAGTAGTAATCATCCATTTTCCCTCTGTCAACATGATGAAGGATTCTTAATTGACCTTCACCCATTGACTCCATTCCATCTGATTCCAGCCTATAAATTGTTCCATATTCGAGTACCTTGCTCTGTGATAAATCCTCTGGTAATTCTTTGACTCCATCATGCCCAATGGACTGAAATGTTTCAGTTTTACCTCACTGTGCTATTGATTCTCCCTCCTTCCAACCAAACTCAAAACAAAACCCTTGTGCTTCATAACTAGCCAAATATACCTCAAAACAAAGCAAAATTATAAAGAGAGAGCCCTCTCTGGATGCAGATTGGCTAGAACATGTATCTACAAGATTGGTTTGTGGTTACCTTGGCCGTATTCCCTTTCCTACAAATTTGGGGAATAACCTGAGTGATAACATCATTGGCGACTCTGCTGGGGACCTGAATAATTGTTTGTTACTGCTGTTTATTTTTTATGAGCCACAGATGGAGCTTGAAGTTAGTCGGGTAGTCTTTGAAATGACTTTTTCTATGCAATTGCAGGAGTAAATAAAAGTTACTTTAGTCTATATCCAGTCTAGTTTTAGGCTTCGAATAGTTGTCTCAAATACTTTATCAGTCCCTTGTTTCAATAGATCTTCAGGAAAATTCAAAACTCCCATATTTTAAACTTCCTAGAAAGATACTGTCAAAAGTTGTATCCTTCAAATATCTCAAGAAAAACCAAAAAATATATTCAGAAGCTGGTTCGAAAGAAGAAGATCTGTTACACTAGATCAAATCCAGATCCAAATCCCCCACCTATGTTTCAAAATCCTAATCTGATTCCCAAAATCCCTAGAAGCTAGCAGAACCTTATCCAATCTGAGCTTACTCTTGGAAAAGCACCAGTCCTTTCTAACATTAATTTTTCTTCTCCTAGTTCACCATCAGCACTTCAAACCATCTTTTCCACTCCCCCATCCACAGCACATATCCCTGCTCTTCCGACTGTTACACTTATCTCTACAAATATGGCAAACCGATATGCTCCCCTGCAATTACCTCCAAATCCATGGGCTATGCCTCAAGATTATCAAAGAAAAATCACTTATTTTGATGGTACTGGAACTTACACAGCTCAACAACACACCAAGAAAATTATGGATTATTTTGAAAACTATGAGATTGATGATGATGATGTAAGAATGAAAGTCTTTGTCCAAAGCTTAACTGGAGATGTTAGAACCTGGTTTAGAGCACTCCCTGCAAACAATATCAATGATCCAGAGGCTCTTTATCAGACCTTCTTAAATAGATGGGAAAAGAAAAAAGATCCTCTCCACATTTTATCAGAATATGAAAACTTAAAGAGAGGTCCACAAGAAACTGTTCAAGATTAAGGCACCAGATTTAACAATGTATACAATGTTATTCCTCAGAATCTCAGACCTCCACCAGACTTGGTTTTGATCAAATTTCCTGATGTAATTGACTCTGATATGGCATACCAGCTTAGTGAAAGGGATCCTCGAATCTTATAAGACATGCAGACTATAGCTGTCAATGTTGAGGCCAACCTGATATCTAAATGAGCTCAAGCTAGAGCTGAAAGGAGGATACCCATCAAAGAAGAACCTTCTGTCTTTGAACAAAAAATAGATGCTATCATTGAAGAAATGGAGAGACTTGGTGATAGAGTAGAAACAATTGAGAGAAAATCCCCTTGGGATGGTCAACCAAACAATACCGGGAGAAATCCAAACTTTAGGAAAAACCAGAACTCTAACACTGGAAAGGCTGCCCCTGACTAAAGCATTAGACCTCCATTCCAAGAAAACTATGCTAAAGCTTCAACTTCTAGTGAGCCCACACTCAAATTAACTTAATGGGTCTCAATAGTGAACAACAAATTTTCCTAACCCAAGAAGACCAAGAGGCTCACACTCTTGGTCAATTCCAAATTCAATCAGGGGAATCATTTGATTTTAGGGAGGGATATGACACAACCATATATGAAGTTCACAAACAATATAATCCAAGAAGTAGGAGAATAGATGTCCCTTATGACAATAAACAAAAAGAAACCAAGCAACCTACCAAAGCTAAAATCAAGAACCCTCCTATACAAACTCCTCCTAAAGCAATTCCTAACCCAAACAATCCAACAGTTGCAGATGTTTCAGATAATCAACAACCTAATAAACAATCTTCCACTTCCATTCCTTTCAAAGAAATTGTGGGAGAACCTCTAGAAATTGACATAGAAACAACTTCAGCTCATAATAACAGTCCTGTAAAAGAGATAGATATAGAAAATGCAGCAGAAAAACAAAACCTTGCTGCCCGAAATGCAAAAGTTCAAACTGAAAAAACCTTTCAACCTTGAGACCGAAATAGGCAAGTTAAAGATATCCATTCCACTGTTAGAATTGGCTAAGCATGATGTCTATAGAGAAAAAATCAGCAGATCACTTCAAATTTCAGAAAATAGAGATGCAGTAAATGTCCTTGATGACCAACCTGAATTAATTTTTGGCCCTGAAGTAAACATAAAATTGGTAGATGGATGGATTCCTCCTTTCTATGTAAGTATGAACATTCATGATAAAATACTTCACAATGCAATGTTTTATTCTAGTTCCTCTCATAACTTAATGCCTAAATATGTAATGGAGAAGTTGGACCTAGATATTACCAAGGCATACAAAGACTTGTTCTCTTTTGATTCAAGCCAGGTCATATGTCTAGGATTGATCAAAGATTTGTGTGTAGCATTAGTTCAATACCCTGCCAAGGAAATTTTAATGGATGTAGTGGTAGCTGATATTCCACCAAAATATGGCATGTTGTTGGTTAGATCTTGGGGCAGAAAGCTCCAGGGATCTTTACAATTGGACATGTCCTATGCTACCATTTCAGTATTTGGTCAACCAAAGAGGTTGTATCGAGAAACTTTAATGAAATACGTGGTCAACAGCCAGGAGAAACCCCAAATTTTCCCATCTATTCCATGCATTCTGATATGGACTTCTTCATCCTATACAATGTTGAAATTTACCCCCTAACTGATGTCAAGGCTTTGGCTTTAGAACAGAAAAAATTCATAAATGAAAAATCTGGTGTTCCAATTCAAGAAATTTCTATGAACAATGGTATATCAGACACACAAGGTAAACCACATGAAACTAAAAATCCAAAGCTCCCTAGTAAGAAAATTTCTAAGACTCTTGATACTAGCTATAATCAAGAAATCCTATGGTATTTGGAATTTGATGGATCAACCAATAAACTAGGAGCAAGAGTAGGGATTTGGATACATAATATGGAAAATGATCATGTTGAAGGACATGCATAAAGGTTGAATTTTAGATGCACTAATAACATGGCTGAATATGAAGCCCTCTTGCTAGGACTCAAATTGATCAAAATCTTAGGGGCAGTTAGGGCATCAATTTTAGGAGACTTTGATTTAGTTATTCAACAAATGAAAGAAAACTTCCTCACAAGTGATATCAGATTAAGATCTTATAGAGGGGTGGCAATTGAAATACTCAATACCTTTCTAGAAACACAGCTTGCCAAAAATCCAAGGAAACACAATTTGCATGCTCACAATTTAGCAACATTTGACAACACTTGTAAACTACCATTTGAGCCTAATCATCATTTTACAACTAAGATTAAACATAGGCCAATTGTACCTGACAATGTAAAAAACTAGCAAGTGTTTGATAATGACATTCAGATTAACAATTTCTTGACCCTAAAAGAAGAATTTTCCAGCACTAATATAGACACGGCCATTATTTGTGAAGTTGATCAAATAGACAAAATTGAAACACACATTTCAGTTAAAATAGAAACTCAAATACTACATCCAACAAAATTTACCAGCAAAGAGTTGCAAGAGCTTAAAGAAATAGACTTTGATGAAACTATTGGAGGAGAATCTGAAGTTATTGATTAAAAGGACAATTATTTACCCACAGGATTAACTCCTCTAGAACACATTTTTTATTCTAATGATATTTCAAGGAAGCCCAAAAAGCAACCTCTAAATGCAGAGATTGAGGATTGTAACATTGGAACTGAACAAAATCCCAAAATGATAAAATTGTCCAAAACTTTGCCTCCTGACCAAAAGCTTAAATATGTTGAACTATTCAAAGAATTCCAGGACATTTTTGCATGGAGCTATGAAGATCTCAAATCTTATGATACTTCAGTGATTCAACATACAATACCTCTCAAAGAAAATCAAAAACCTTTCAAGAAAAAACTCAAAAGGGTCAACTCTGTACTCCTCCCTCTAATTGAAAAGTAAGTCAAAAGAATGTATGAAGCTGGGATAATTGCACCCATTAGATTTTCAGAATGGGTCTCTAATTTAGTGCCCACTAGGAAGAAAACAGGAGAAATCAGAGTGTGTGTTGATTTGAGGAATCTAAATAAAGTCTCTTTAAAAGACCACTACCCCTTACCTAAGATGGACCACATTTTACAAAGGGTAGTAGGTGCCTCTAGAATTTCACTTTTGGATGGGTTTTCAAGCTTCAACCAGATTCTAGTTCACCCTAATGATCAGGAAAAAACTGCTTTTACAACTCCATGGGGAACTTTCAAATATCTGAGAATCCCATTCGGAGTCAAGAATGTAGGAGCAACCTTCTAATGTGCAATGGACATAGATTTTTCTAAAGAAATTCATGATTTCGTAGTCATATACCTAGATGATCTCACTGTGTTTTCCAAATTAGATCAGCAACACCTAGATCATCTGAGATAAGTGTTTTTAATTTTCAGAAAATATGGTATATCACTACATCCAAAGAAGTAATTATTTGGCCTAGAAGAGGGCAAACTGTTAGGTCACATAATCTCAAAAGATGGCATTAAAATTGACCCTGACCGAATAGGAGCCATTTTACAAATACCATATCCCAGAAATGTCAAATAACTCCAAGCTTTCCTAGGGAAAATTATTTTTTTAAGAAGATTCATACCCAACTTGGCTGAATTAATTAGATTGTTGAACAATATGCTTAAAAAATATTCCAAGGTCAAATGGACATTAGAAGCCAAAGAAGCATTTGAAGAAATCAAGAAAGCTTTAACCAAAACATCAGCCCTTACAAGCCCAAAATTTGACAGAGACTTCATAATATTTTCATTTGCATCAGAACACACTATTGCTGCTGTTTTGCTACATAAAGATGATCAAAGATGTGAAAAACCCATAGCCTTCATTAGCAAAGCACTGAGGGATGCACCTCTAAAATACCTAATCATGGAAAAACAAGCTTATGCACTTGTGAAAGCCATCAAAGATTTCAGAGTCTATATACTATACTTTCATATAATAGCTTATGTGCCAAGCACTGTTGTCAAAGATATCCTAACCCAAGAGGGGATTGAAGGAAAAATATGTAAATGGATTGCCACTATATTGGAATATGATATTGAAATAAAACCTACAAAGCTTATAAAAGGACAGGGATTGGATAAACTCATGAATGAAACCAATTGCCAAGCCTAGATATTAATGAACTGGATAATGAACATGAGATGGCGACTCCACAAATCAGCCACGCCTTCCTAGAATCACCTTGGTATGTTGATATATGTTATGTATTATTAAACCTGCAGGCTCCTCCAGGGTTATCCAGAACAAATAAAAGGTTTATAAAAATGAAAGCTTTTAAAGTTTTTTATTTTAGATAGTGCTCTCTTTTGGAAAAATCATGAAGGTGTTCTATTAAATTGTCTGATAAAAGATGAAACTGACAAGGTACTCAAAGAACTTCATGCAGGGGACTGTGGTGGACATTTGTACTGGAAATCAACTGCTGATAAAATCCTAAGGGTTGGATTTTATTGGCCCACCCTGTTTGTTGATGTAAAGAAATTTGTAACTTCTTGCCATAAATGTCAAATCTTTGAAGGCAAGAGGAAACTTTTGCCTCTACCCCTTAAACCAATTTCCACTAAAAGACCATTTCAACAATGGGTTTAGACTTCATTGGGGAAATTCATCCTCCCTCATCCAGCCAACATAAATGGATCCTGACTGCCGCAGACTATTTCACCAAGTGGATAGAGGCCATCCCTTGTAGACAATCCAATGATTCAGTGATCATGCAATTCTTAGAAACCAACATCCTGTCTAGATTTGGCTGTCCTGAAAATATTATAACTGACAATGCTGCTGCTTTCAAATCCAAGAGAATGATCAATTTCTGTTACAAATACCACATTACCTTAGGCCACTCCATAGCCTATTACCCTCAAGGTAATGGTCTAGCTGAATCATCCAATAAAAGCCTGATCAATATCATTAAGAAAGTATTGGAAGAAAACAAGAAAAATTGACATATGAAGCTTATCAGTGCACTATGGGTAGACAAATTGACTACAAAGAGATCCATTGGAACGAGCCCCTATGAATTGGTTTATGGCATGGAGGCTATATTCCCTTCATCTTTGGGAGTCCCTGTGATGAAGTTGCTACAAGAAGTGCAGGAAGAACCCAATGACATTCAGAGAATAATAAATCAGACTATTCATTTACAGCAGACCAGAGAAGAGGTATATTAGAGATCTCAGGTGCTACACGAAAAGCTCAAGAAGATATTTGATAAGAGGACTAAGGCAGAGGATTTCTATATTGGATACAAGGTTTTGAAATGGGACTCTGGGAGAGAAGATAAAGGAAAACATGGGAAGTTTGACTTCCTATGGAGGGGACCTTTTATCATCCAGGCTGTACAAGGAAACAATACTTACTTTTTAAAGAGCCTGGATGGTACAGAAGCAGAAGATGGACCAGTTAATAGTCGGATGCTAAAACATTATTTTGATCCAGTTTTTTGGTATATCAGGACTCTAACTTGTACATAAGGATGTTTAGTTTCTGCATTTTATTACAACAATAAGAATGAGAAAGAATGTGTAGAAAATTTTTGAGTAGTCAAGGAACTTTACCACCTTTTTGTGTTACCTTTTTTTAGTTTACCAGAAATTATAGAAGACTTGGGAGCTGAAAATATGAGAACAAACATTCAGATAAACTATCCAAAATAAAGGTGTAATTGTTTGGAATAGCTCATGAGAGATGTGTATATTTTACATGGTCCTTTGTATAGTTTGTTCACTTACAACAAAGGAAAATTTTAGAATGCAACAAGAATTGTACATAAGGCCATCTGACCTGCTGTTCTTGACTTTTCACCAAGAAAAGCTATCCCCAAGTGGAGCCAGTGTTATGCTCCTATACCAATAGGTGTCATATTTCATGATTGACTAGTTAAAATCCCTAATATGCTCATCCTTTCCCTGCTGCAAAGGTTTTCCACATTTTGAAAGGATCAAAAAATAAAAATAAAAAATTAAAAGAGAGCATACCCTAAAAGAAAGATCAAAGGGTAAAAAGAATGAAATGGTCAAAAGAAAAATGAAAGAGATGAAACCCAAATAAAAAAGACTAGGAAAGTGCACAAGTCCAAATGCCACTACTATTTCATGTTCTGTAAATAAAAGTTACATGTGCAGTTTGTTGAACTTTATGCTGCAATTGATGAATAGCCAAATAGCGTAATCTTAGCTAGTTCATGTTTTAATTTCTTGTTTTAGAGATAGAGAATAAAATCTGTCCAAAATGTTCAATCTTGGTAGATAAATAGTTAGGTAGAGAAGCAAAGGGCTCAATAGTTAAAGCTGAGCCCTTGGATGTTATAAGGATAGATCTAGATAGGCTTGGCATATAAAGAAAACAAAAGAAGATTGTTGAGGGTTTTCCAGTTCAAATGCACCCAAAGAAAAAGGAAGAAAAAAGGTTAGGTATAATATGTTGGGTAGGCTGTTTGGTGTTGCAGAAGCATGCTTATGATTAATTTTGTCCGTTAAAAATGTTCATCTTGTGGATATCATAAGTACCATAACAAATGTTTGGTTACAAATTAAGTGAGGCATGTATAACTTCCCTTCACACTTCTCCCAAAATCACTTACTAACCTCCCCCCAAGGATATTGAGATATGCTCAATACTCCCAAATCACTCCACCTCATTTCATGAAAAGGCCTGAGTAAAATAACATTCTTGCTTTAGGCAAAGAAGCCACATTTCTTGTGTAAAAATCCTTTTGCTCCCTTAGCCTAAGTTTTTGAACTTTATAACTTAGCGCCTATTTTTCATAAACTCATATTAACTATTAACATGATAAGTATTAAATCCCTTATAAATTCCCCTTCCCCCTTATAAAACCCCCAATATGTGATAATCTCACCCCTGGTCGATTACGACCATATTTCTGTTTAAACAGGGAAGCTTCATCAGGAACCATATAATAACCATATCCCGCACACTATTTTGAAATCAATTAACCCCATGTTAATTGATTAAAAAATCACCCCGCCACCAATCATATCAAGCCCAAATAACAATAAAACATTGATTTTATACATGGGCCCTCACGTTGTAACCCTCCGCCATCTCCCTTGAGCACCAACCATTGGAACTGGGCCCGCACATCCAACGGCCCACGATCATATCGCGAGGCCCTCCGCCGCCGATGTTTATTGCCCGGGGAGTTACTGGTATTGCCGTTGTACCGGGGATACACAACGCCTTCCCACCATGCTCACAGCCCCTCCGCCCAAAACCATTTTAGCTCATAAGCGATGCGGGCCGATATCGCTTACCACTCTCTCGTTAACCCTGCCTGCTGACATCATCTCCACGTCACCTCCACATCAGCGTCCCGTACCCTTGTGTCATGACAAAATGTCACATCCTGATGATGTCATCCGATCGAAAAGTGCCAAAAAGCCCCGCGAAGCCAATTTTTGTTAAAAACTCGTGAAAATGTCATTTTCGCCCATTTTCATTCGTTTTTTCCACGAAACTGTTGCATGCAAACTACATGCAAGCAACTGCAGAAGCATCCAATCTTCCACCCGACCAAGCAAAGTCCAGCATCCTGCTCCGCATCTCATCAATCAACCTGCAAATTACATTGATTTGCCTCCAAAATACAAGTATTTACCCCGTCCCACCTCCTGAACCTATATTTTCGGTTTTCCTCTGTAAATTATACTTATAAGAACCAAATTCAAGCTTAAGCAATCCATAATTGCCATAACAAGACATCCATAACTACTCTTTTGCCCATTTTCTCCACATAAGCCGACCCCCTGTTTGAAAACTCAAGAACCAAACATGGAAGCTCTGATGGCCTTGAACATTGCTCCCCTCAATGCGCCGCATAAAGACCTGGAGTGGTTACCCTTGGCTGACAGAGATTTTCAAATTAAAGACTTAACTGGTGACAAAAACCACCTCCAGGCATTTTGTGAAATTAGGAACAGTCGCCAAAGTAACTCTGATCTCTATGGAATATGGGAATCCAACCTACCCATGTATTATCTCCCCTCAGTCAATATTTTCCTAAATATTATCCACCAATGCTGTGACAATTATGAACCTGCCTAGAGAGCAAGTATGACTCCATCTGGAACTGTCCTCTTTTATATAACTCCTGAGTCCATCAATGAGATGTTACACTTCAAACCCACTCAGCCTCTGGCTCCTCTTTCTATGGGATTCTTGCTTGAGTAGGGCTCTAAACTGCCCAATTCAGAGATAACCCGTATTGCTCAAACGTTTATGAGACCAGATTTCCAGCCCAAAGTCCCACCTCCCTATGTGCATGTCTGGTTCAATGATGCTAGAAGATTCATTATTGATATGATATCCTACGTCCTGGGATTTAAGACAAGTGAATATGTTGATGAGACCACCTTAGTTGTGTTGTCCATGTTTACTCCAGGACATCCCCTATTGTCAAATATGACTCTGCTACTTTCATTGCCAATAAGATCCATGACCAATTCATGAGTCTAGACAGAGAAGGAGTCTTCAAGTACACATCTTATATATATCATCTGTTTCTATATTATCAACCAAATAGTTTTCAGTTTCCCATCAGAAAATTCGATTCTAAAGGAGAGCAGAGGTCTGTGATCTTTTGGACCTCAGTCTTCCACAATGTCTGTGACTCCCCTTATACCTACTGTGAATTAATTGACTTATTTATACATCCAGTCTCCTCTCTATTGATGAGAGCTCCTCCTCCTAGACTCTCTGGTGATATGCAAAAGATTTTACAGCTTTCTAGATAGTACAAAATAGGTGATTGGTTTCTTTACCAAAATCACACAGAAATCAGATTTTATGGATGTGAGCTGTGTCCTTTCAAATTGCCCAAATATGTACCCATGAGGCTATTTGCATTAGAATATTTCAGGTAGCTTATCAGTGAAAATTTGACCCATTTTTTTAGTGCAAAGAAAAAGGCCCAGCTAAGAATAGAAAACCAGCTAAGCCCCTTTATTTTCAATAAGAGGGAAGCATGGGAAGAGGCTAAGAAGATTTTAGTGCAACAACTTAAATTGAAACAAAGTTTTTATTGGGTACCATATGAACCAAATAGCTTTATAAGTCACAGAAAAGTAAAAAACAGGCTATCAGCCTATAAAATTTTAGGATCCCTGAAATAGAGCAATTCGCTAATCACGATGAGTTGGTAGAGGGTACATTAATAGAAGAACTTACTTAGCAAGAAGTGATGGAACAAGCTATGGAAGATCTTGAAAAGACCCTTGACCTGGACTCTTTTGGACAGGTATCTTTCAAGCTGCGTCAACAAATCGGAGTGGGTACATCCTTTGCTAGAACTTCACAACAACTTGTATAGAAAACCAGTGCACCAGGTACATGGTCTTCTAAGGGCAAGGAAGTAGTAGGCACAGAGCAGCAAGCAATGATTGATCAACAGTGCCAAATTCCTTCGATCCAGACCAAAGCACCAGAGATACCAGCGTTACAGACTTCTCTAAATGAGGAAAAGGGTAAGAAAAGAGATAGAGAAGAGGCCACACCCATCAGTCGACCTAAAGAATAGCCAGGTGTAAAAAGGCAAAGATTTAATCCTCTATATGAAGAGGAAATCATTGAAGAAACAATAGAAAGTCTAAGAGGTGAGAGGGAAACTAGCCCACAGACATCCCTGGTGATAGAAACATCCACCAACTCTCACAGGCAGGACCTAGAAAGGCAACATAGTGTGGAAGTTTAATCCACTAGGCTACGAAGCAAGCAAGGTTCTGATATCAAAAGAACATTCACGGAGATAAAGGCCCAGAATGACCCACTGAGGCTGAAACTTTATAATCAGTTTCTCAAGATGGCCCCGACCAACTAGCAAAGGTTAATGTCTGCATATGACATTAAAGAAGGTAAAATGATCTTGAGCCACTTTAAGCCTAAAGTGCTACAGCCACAATCAGCAACTGACTACATCAGAACAAATCTAGAGGTCCTTGCCAAAGACATTCATCCTATGTACTAGATTGAGCTGCATAAACAAACTGGAGAGATGGTCTACTCCACACTGGCAGATAAAGCGATGCTAGCTCACAAATTGTAGAACTCATTGAACAACAACTCCACTCAACTGGATTTGGAGAAGGCTTCCTCTCTAGCCAAGGACAACAGAATCAAATCCTTGGAAGATATTATTATTGAACTGGGACATGATCCCAAAGATGCCAAAGGCATAAAGGCATTGATGAAGAAGAAGGAAGAGGACATTACTGCCCTCAGGAAACAATTAAAATTGCCTCCTACTATGCATCCACAAACCATATAAGTTGTACAGCAGAAGTCAGAGGAGGACATGATGGACCTGCTCATGAGGCTGAATGAGAGATTGAGTGAGACAGAGCAGGCATTCGAGAAAGCACTACAAGAGAAATAGGGAGATTCAACCTCCCAACCACCTGAAGTAGCTCCATCAGTCACAACTACCCTTCCTACAGTTATAACAATAGTACCTCCCACTGTCTCGGAATCAACAACAAAAATCACCACAGGTACCTCAACAACAACAATAGCACCAGGCAACAGTACAACTTTGACTACAGAGCAATTAACAAAAGCCATGGAGGAGTTGAAACTCCAAGTATCAGAGCTGAAGCAAGTCAAAGAAAAATTGGCAAAGGTTGAACAGAGTTATGATCAATCTAAGATGAATGTGGTAGAGAAAACAATGGAGATCAAAGCATTAGGGAACAAGGTAAGAGCCTTAGAGAATGATCTCTCTCTGGATAAGCCTCTGGCATAAATCAAATAAATTTTGTGGACCAACATCACTCAATCCCTTAGTGATGTGTGGAGGTCTATTCAAACCATTTATGAACAGATTGATTTGATAAGAGTGGCCCAAGTGGAAAAATAGAAAACAAGAGTCTTATTGGAACAGATGCCTGAGCAAGCTAACAAGCTAATACATTTTTTGAACACCAAGACCAGTGAAGAACTGGAAGCACTGGATATTAGAGACAAAATAGGCACCATTCTCGACATCAAGAGAGTTTTAACCATGAGAACTCTAATGCAAAATTTGGACAGAAGATGTCAGGATATGCAGGTAGAGATTGATTCTTTCACAGAAAGATTTACAGTCCTGCATCAAAAAGGTTTTCCAAGTCCTTTGGGAAGTAATGATCGTCTGATGAAGCACAAGGACTATGTACGTAAATTAAATACATATGTTGCTAATCAAGCTAATGCATCTTCAAGCACTTCAGGAGAAAAGGCACTCCCATCTAGCCAGTCCCTTTATGACAGCCTGTAAAATCTACTCTACATAGAGCATGAGGTAAAACATATGTTCACCATCCCACCTAATTTCTTTAGGTACACAGAGACTGACGAGACTTTAAGGAAGTTGCAAAGACATTATTACCAGGACCAGAGTGGTGGCAAAGCATGTTAGAGGTCCTGTAAATTATCTTTGGTCAATTCAAAATTTTGGACCATCTGCTATAATATGGAGAACATAAATAAATCACGCTCATGCGGGTCAAAGTGCTTCATATCAGAGTCAAAAAGAAAATCTGGCCAAGGCAGAATAACCAACACAGAGGATCAGTAGAAGACAGTTGGGAATTGACTTGCAGCACCTACCTCCAGTACATCTCATAAATACGGATCAACCAGTGCAGCATGAATTTATAGCATCTATTTATTGTCTCCCTATTTTCAAGACTATCTATCTCTGTCTATGTAAAAGAAGCATTAATTATCAGCATATATTATTCCTTCAGATATTTTGTAAGATATTTGATATTTTTGTATAAATACCCTCCAGACGAAGTATTTTAGGTTGGTTGATGGTGGATGTTCATAGTTTTGACTGTAATACTGAACAATTTTGGAAATAAAAAAGTTGTTGGGACCATTGTTGTCGAGCTCATTGCATGAAGAATTGATGCTAGGGACCATGTTACAAAATTCTTGAATTGTTTTTATGGATCAATAAGTCCCTTCTAACTCATGTCTTACATTTTCTGTGTTTACTATATCATATATGTTTCATGATCTAAATAATAGAGAAAAAGAATAACTCAGAATTTGCTTGTTTGCACTCTGTATTCAGTCTCTGTTATTATTAATGTTTTCTTCAGAATTAGCATAAACAGCGAATTCTTAACTGTTTCCCCTAGTTCTTTCATCTTGAATATTAGCTAAGTAATTCTTAATTGCTCCTTAGTAGTAATAATCTATTTTCCCTCTGTCAACATGATGAAGGGTTCTTAATTGACCTTCATCCGTTGACTCCATTCCATCTGATTCCAGCCTATTAATTGTTCCATATTCGAGTACCTTGCTCTGTGATAAATCCTCTGGTAAGTCTTTGACTCCATCATGCCCAATGGACTGAAATGTTTTAGTTTTAACTCACTGTGCTATTGAGTCTCCCTCCTTTCCAACCAAACTCAAAACAAAACCCTTGTACTTCATAACTAGCCTAATATACCTCAAACCAAAGCTAAATTATAAAGAGAGAGCCCTCTCTGGATGCAGATTGGCTAGAACATGTATCTACAAAATTGGTTTGTGGTTACCTTGGCCGTATTCCCTTTCCTAAAACTTTGGGAAATAACCTGAGTGATAACATCATTGGCGACTCCGCTGGGGACCTGAATAATTGTTTGTTATTGCTGTTTATTTTTTATGAGCCATAGATGGAGCTTGAAGTTAGCCGGGTAGTCTCTGAAACTACTTTTGCTATGCAATTGCAGGAGTAAATAAACGTTGCTTCATTCTATCTCCAGTCTAGTTTTAGGCTTCGAACAGTTGTCTCAAATACTTGATCAATCCCTTGTTTCAATAGATCTTCAGGAAAATTCAAAACTCCCATATTTTAAACTTCCTAGAAAGATACTGTCAAAAGTTGTATCCTTCAAATATTTCAAGAAAAACCAAAAAATATATTCAGAAGCTGGCTCTAAAGAAGAAGATCTATTACACTAGATCAAATCCAGATCCAAATCCTCCACTTGTGTTTCAAAATCCTAATCTGATTCCCAAAAACCTTAGGAGCCAGCAGAACCTTATCCAATTTGAGCTTACTCTTGGAAAAGAACCAATCCTTTCTACCATTACTTTTGCTTCTCCTAGTTCATCATCAACACTTCAAACCATCTTTTCTACTCCCCCATCCATAGCACATATCCCTGCTCTTTCTACTGTTACACTTATCTCTGCAAATATGGCAAACCGATATGCTCCCCTGCAATTACCTCCAAATCTAGGGGCTATGCCTCAAGATTATCAAAGCAAAATCACTTATTTTGATGGTACTGACACTTACACAGCTCAACAAAACACCAAGAAAATGATGGATTATTTTGAAAACTATGAGATTGATGATGATGATGTAAGAATGAAAGTCTTTATCCAAAGCTTAACTAGAGATGTTAGAACCTGGTTTAGAGCACTCCCTGCAAACACTGTCAATGATCTAGAGTCTCTTTATCAGACCTTCTTAAATAGATGGGAAAAGAAAATAGATCCTCTCCACATTTTATCAGAATATGAAAACTTAAAGAGAGATCCACAAGAAACTGTTCAACATTACTGCACTAGATTTAACAATGTATACAATGTTATTCCTCAGAATCTCAGACCTCCACCAGAATTGCCTTGATCAAATTTCCTGATGCATTTGACTCTGATATGGCATACCAGCTTAGTGAAAGGGCTCCTCGAAGCTTAGAAGACATGTGGAGTATAGCTGTCAGTGTTGAGGCCAACTTGATTTCTAAACGAGCTTGAGCTAGAGCTAAAAGGAGGATACCCATCAAAGAAGAACCTTCTGTCTTTGAACAAAAATTAGATGCTATCATTAAAAGAATGGACAGACTTGGTGATATAGTAGAAACAATTAAGAGAAAATCCCCTTGGGATGGTCAACCAAGCAATACTGGGAGAAATCCAAACTTTAGGAAAAACCAAAACTCTAACACTAGAAAGGCTAGCCTTGACCAAAGCATTAGACCTCCATTCCAAGAAAACTATGCTGAAGCTTCAACTTCTAGTGAGCCCACATAAGACACTCAAATTAACTTAATGGGTCTCAATAGTGAACAACAAATTTTCCTAACCCAGGAAGACCAAGAGGCTCACACTCTTGGTCAATTCCAAATTCAATCAGGGAAATCATTTGATTTTAGGGAGGGATATGACACAACCATCTATGAAGTTCACAAACAATATAATCTGAGAAGCAGGAGAATAGATGTCCCTGATGACAATAAACAAAAAGAAACCAAGCAACCTACCAAAGCTAAAATCAAGAACCCTCCTATACAAACTCCTCCTAAAGCAATTCCTAACCCAAACAATCCAACAGTTGAAGATGTTTTAGATAATAAAAAACCTAATAAACAATATTCCACTTGCATTCCTTTCAAAGAAATTGTGGGAGAACCTCTAGAAATTGACATAGAAACAACTTCAGCTCATAACAACAGTCCTGTAAAAGAGATAGATATAGAAAATGCAGCAAAAAAACAAAACCTT
Organism: Pinus taeda; assembly: GCA_000404065.3. NCBI lineage: Eukaryota > Viridiplantae > Streptophyta > Pinopsida > Pinales > Pinaceae > Pinus > Pinus taeda. The sequence continues at coordinate 53,481 of APFE030408146.1, forward strand.
GCTGCTTGAAATGCAAAAATTCAAACTGAAAAAACCTTTCAACCTTGAGACCGAAATAGGCAAGTTAAAGATAGCCATTCCACTGTCAGAATTGGCTAAGCATGATGTCTATAGAGAACAAATCAGCAAATCACTTCAAATTTCATAAAACAGAGATGAAATAAATGTCCTTGATGACCAACTTGAATTAATTTCTGGCCCTGAAGTGAATGGAAAATCGGTAGATGGAGGGATTCCTCCTTTCTATGTAAGTCTAAACATTCATGATAAAATACTTCACAATGCAATGTTTGATTCTAGTTCCTCTCATAACTTAATGCCTAAATCTATAATGGAGAAGTTGGACCTAGATATTACCAAGCCATACAAAGGCTTGTTCTCTTTTGATTCAAGCCAGGTCAGATGTCTAGGATTGATCAAAGATTTGTGTGTATCATTAGTTCAATACCCTGCCAAGACAATTTTAATGGATGTAGTGGTAGCTGATATTCCACCAAAATATGGCATGTTGTTGTCTAGATCTTGGGGCAGAAAGCTCCAGGGATCTTTACAGTTGGACATGTCCTATGCTACCATTTCAGTATTTGGTCAACCAAAGAGGTTGTACCAATAAACTTTAATGAAATACGTGGTCAGCAGCCAGGAGAAACCCCAAATTTCCCATCTATTCCATGCATTCTGATATGGACTCCTTCATCCTATACAATCCTGAAATTTACCCCCCAACTGATGTCAAGGCTTTGGCTTTAGAACATAAAAAATTCATAAATGAAAAATCTGGTGTTCCAATTCAAGCAATTTCTGTGAACAATGATATATCAGACACACAAGGGAAGACACATGAAATTGAAAATCCAAATCTCCCTAGTAATAAAATTTCTAAGACTCCTGATACTGGTTATAATCAAGAAATCCTATGGTATTTGGAATTTGATGGATCAGTCAATAAACTAGGAGCAGGAGCAAGGATTTGGATACATAATACGGAAAATGATTATGTTGAAGGACATGCATACAGGTTGAATTTTGGATGCACTAATAACATGGCTGAATATGAAGCCCTCTTGCTAGGACTCAAATTGATCAAAATCTTAGGGGCAGTTAGGGTATCAATTTTGGGAGACTCTGATTTAGTTATTCAACAAATGAAAGAAAACTTCCTCACAAGTGATCTCAGATTAAGATCTTATAGAGGGGCAGCAATTGAAAAACTCAATACCTTTCTAGAAACACAACTTGCCAAAATTCCAAGGAAACACAATTTGCATGCTCACAGTTTAGCAACATTTGCTAGCACTTATAAACTGCCATTTGAGCCTAATCATAATTTTATAACTGAGGTTAAACATAGGCCAACTGTACCTGACAATGTAAAAAACTGGCAAGTGTTTGATAATGACACTCAGATTAACAATTTCTTGACCCTAAAAGAAGAATTTTCCAGCACTAATATAGACACGGGCATTGTTTGTGAAGTTGATCAAATAGACAAAATTGAAACACACATTTCAGCTAAAAAAACAACTCAAATACTACATCCAACAAAATTTACCAGCAAAGAGTTGCAAGAGCTTAAAGAAATAAACTTTGATGAAACTGTTGGAGGAGAATATGAAGTTATTGAATTAAAGGACAATTATTTACCCACAAGATTAACTCCTCTGGAACACATTTTTTATTCTAATGATATTTCAAGGAAGCCCAAAATGCAACCTCTAAATGCAGAGATTGAGGATTGTAACATCGGAACTGAACGCAATCCTAAAATGATAAAATTGTCCAAAACTTTACCTCCTGACCAAAATCTTAAATATGTTGAACTGTTCAAAGAATTCTAGGACATTTTTGCATGGAGCTATGAAGATCTCAAAACTTATGATACTTCTGTGATTCAACATACAATACCCCTCAAAGAAAATCAAAAACCTTTCAAGCAAAAACTCAAAAGGGTCAACCCTGTACTCCTCCCTCTAATTGAAAAAGAAGTCAAAAGAATGTACGAAGCTGGGATAATTGCACCCATTAGATTTTCAGAATGGATCTCTAATTTAGTGCCCACTAGGAAGAAAACAAGATAAATCAGACTGTGTGTTGATTTGAGGAATCTAAATAAAGTCTCTTTAAAAGACCACTACCCCTTACCTAATATGGACCACATTTTACAAAGGGTAGTAGGTGCCTCTAGAATTTCACTTTTGGATGGGTTTTTAGACTTCAACCGGATTCTAATTCACCCTGATGATCAGGAAAAAACTGTTTTTACAACTCCATGGAGAACTTTCAAATATGTGAGAATGGCATTCTAACTCAAGAATGAAGGAGAAACCTTCCAACGTGCAATGGACATAGCTTTTTCTAAATAAATTCATGATTTCCTAGTCATATACCTAGATGATCTCACTGTGTTTTCCAAATCAGATCAACAACACCTAGATCATCTGAGACAAGTATTTTTAATCTGCAGAAAATATGGTATATCAGTAAATCCAAAGAAGTCATTATTTGGCCTAGAAGAGGGCAAACTGTTAGGTCACATAATCTCAAAATATGGCATTAAAATTGACACTGACCGAATAGTAGCCATTTTACAAATACCATATCCCAGAAATGTCAAATAACTCCAAGCTTTCCTAGGGAAAATTAATTTTTTAAGAAGATTCATACCCAACTTGGTTAAATTAATTAGGTTGTTTAATAATATGCTTAGAAAAGATTCCAAGGTCAAATGGACATTAGAAGCCAAAGAAGCATTTGAAAAAATCAAGATAGCTTTAACCAAAACATCAACCCTTACAAGCCCAAAATTTGACAGAGACTTCATAATATTTTCATTTGCATCAGAACACACTATTGTTGTTGTTTTGCTACAGAAAGATGATCAAAGATGTGAAAACCCCATAGCCTTCTTTAGAAAAGCACTGAAGGATGCACCTCTAAAATACCCAATCATGGAAAAACAAGCTTATGCACTTATGAAAGCCATCAAAGATTTCAGAGTCTACATACTATACTCTCATATAATAGCTTATGTGCCAAGCACTGTTGTCAAAGATATCCTAACCCAAGAGGGGATTGAAGAAAAAATAGGTAAATGGATTGCCACTATATTAGAGTATGATATTGAAATAAAACCTACAAAGCTTATAAAAGGATAGGGATTGGCTAAAATCATGACTGAAACCAATTGCCAAGCCTAGATATTAATGAATTGGATAATGAACATGAGATGGAGACTCCACAAATCAACCAGGCCTTCCTAGAATCAACTTGGTATGTTGACATACATTATGTATTATTAAACCTGCAGGCTCCTCCAAGGTTATCCAGAACAAAGAAAAGGTTTATAAAAATGAAAGATTTAAAGTTTTGTATTTTAGATAGTGCTCTCTTTTGGAAAAATCATGAAGGTGTTCTATTAAATTGTCTGATAAAAGATGAAACTGACAAGGTACTCAAAAAACTTCATGCAGGGGACTGTGGTGGACATTTTTACTGGAAATCAACTACTGATAAAATCCTAAGGGCTAGATTTTATTGGCCCGCCCTGTTTGCTGATGTAAAGAAATTTGTAACTTCTTGCCATAAATGTCAAATCTTTGAAGGCAAGAGGAAACTTTTGCCTCTACCCCTTAAACCAATTTCCACTGAAAGACCATTTCAACAATGGGGTTTAGACTTCATTGGGGAAATTCATCCTCCCTCATCCGGCCAACATAAATGGATCCTGACTTCCACAGACTATTTCACCAAGTGGATAGAAGCCATCCCTTGTAGAAAATCCAATGATTCAGTGATCATGCAATTCTTAGAAACCAACATCCTGTCCAAATTTGGTTGTCCTGAAAAGATTATAACTAACAATGCTGTTGCTTTCAAATCCAAGAGAATGATCAATTTCTGTCACAAGTACCACATTACCTTAGGCCACTCCATAGCCTATTACCCTCAAGGTAATGGTCTAGCTAAATCATCTAATAAAAGCCTGATCAATATCATTAAGAAAGTATTGGAAGAAAACAAGAAAAACTGGCATAAGAAGCTTATCAATGCACTATGGGCACACAGATTAACTACAAAGAGATCCATTGGAACAAGCCCCTATGAATTGATTTATGGCATGGAGGCTGTATTCCCTTCATCTTTGGGAGTCCCTGTGATGAATTTGCTACAAGAAGTGCAGGCAGAACCCAATGACATCCACAGAAGAATAAATCAGACTATTCATTTATAGTAGACTAGAGAAGAGGTATATCAGAGATCTCAGGTGCTACATGAAAAGCTCAAGAAGATATTTGATAAGAGGACTAAGGAAAATGATTTCTATATTGGATACAAGGTTTTGAAATGGAACTCCAGGAGAGAAGATAAAGGAAAACATGGGAAATTTGACTTCCTATGGAGGGGACCTTTTATCATCCAGGCTGTACAAGGAAACAACAATTACTTTTTAAAGAGTCTGGATGGTACAAAAGCAGAAGATGGACCAGTTAATGGTTGGATGCTAAAACATTATTTTGATCAAGTTTGTTGATATATCAGGACTCTAACTTGTACATAAGGATGTTTAGTTTCTGCAGTTTATTACAATAATAAGAATGGGAAGGAATGTGTAGAAATTTTTTTAGTCAAGGAACTTTACCACCTTTTTGTGTTACCTTTTTTTAGTTTACCAAAAATTGTAGAAGACTTGGGAGCTGAAAATATGAGAACAAACATTCAGATAAACTATCCAAAACAAAGGTGTAATTGTTTGGATTAGCTCATGAGGGATGTGTATATTTTACATGGTCCTCTGTACAATTTTTTCACTTACAACAAAGGAAAATTTTAGAATGCAACAAGAATTGTACATAAGGCCATCTGACCTGTTGTTCTTGACTTTTCACCAAGAAAAGCCAACCCCAAGTGGAGCTAGTGTTATGCTCCTATACCAATAGGTGTCATATTTCATGATTGACTGGTTAAACTCCCTAATATTCTTATATTTTCCCTGCTGCAAAGGTTTTCCACATTTTGAAAGGATCAAAAATTTTTAAAATAAATCAAAAGAGGGCATACCCTAAAAGAAATATCAAAGGGTAAAAATAATGAAATCGTCAAAAGAAAAATGAAAGAGATGAAACCCAAATAAAAAAGACCAGGAAAGTGCGCAATTCCAAATGCCACTACTATTTCATGTTCTGTAAATGAAAGTTTCATGTGCAGTTTGTTGAACTTTATGCTGTAATTGATGAATAGCCAAACAACGTAATCTTAGCTAGTTCATGTTTTAATTTCTTGTTTTAGAGATAGAGAATAAAATCTGTCCAAAATGTTCAATCTTGGTAGATAAATAGTTAGGTAGAGAAGCAAAGGGCTCCATAGTTAAAGCTGAGCCCTTGGATGTTATAAGGATAGATTCAGATAGGCTTGGCATATAAAGAAAACAAAAGAAGATTGTTGAGGGTTTGCCAGTTCAAATGCACCTAAAGAAAAAGGAAGAAAAAATGTTAGGTATAATAGGCTGGGTAGGCAGTTTGGTGTTGCAGAAGCATGCTTATGATTAATTTTGTCCCTTAAAAATGTTCATATTATGGATATCATAAGTACCATAACAACTGTTTGGTTAAAAATCAAGTGAGGCATGTCTAACTTCCCTTCAGACTTCTCCCAAAATCACTTACTAACCTCCCCCCAAGGATATTGAGATCTGCTCAATACTCTCAAATCACTCCACCTCATTTCATGAAAAGGCCTGAGTGCAATAACATTCTTGCTTTAGGCAAAGAAGCCACATTTCTTGTGTAAAAAACCTTTCGCTCCCTTAGCCTAAGTTTTTGAACTTTATAACTTAGTGCCTATTTTTCATAAACTCATATTAACTATTAACATGATAAGTATTAACTCCCTTATAAATTCCCCTTCCCCTGTATTAATATATCTATACAATAAAACCCCCAATATGTAATAATCCCACCCTCGGTCGATTACGGCCATATTTCTATTTAAATAGGGATTATAGGTTCATTAGGAACCATATAATAACCATCCCCCATGCACTATTTTGAAATCAATTAACCCCATGTTTTGATTAACAAATCACCCCGCCACCAATCATATCAAGCCCAAACAACATTAAAACATTGATTTTATAAGTGGGCCCTCGTGCCATAACCCTCCACCATCTCCATTGAGCGCCAACTGTTGGATCTGGGCCCATGCATCCAACGGCCCACAATATCGCGAGGCCCTCCGCTGCCGATGTTTCGTGATGCAGGGGTACGAGCCGCTGATGTGGAGGTGACGTGGTGATGACATCAGGGGGCGGGGTTAATGAGAGGGCGGTAAGCGGTATCGGCCTACACCGCTTATGAGCTGAAATGGTTTTGGGTAGAGGGGCCGCGAGCATGGCGGGAAGGCGCTGCCCAATTTTTGTTAAAAACTCGTGAAAATGTCATTTTCACCCATTTTCATTTGTTTTTGCTGCGAAACTGTTGCATGCAAACTACATCCAAGCAATTGCAGAAGCGTACAGTCTGCCACCCGACTAAGCAAAGTCCAGCATCTTGCTCCGCAACTCATCGATCAACCTGCAAATTACAGTGATTCACCTCCAAAATACAAGTATTTACCCCGTCCCCCTCCCGAACCTGTATTTTTGGTTTTCCTCTGTAAATTATACCTATAAGAGCCAAATTCAAGCTGAAGCAGTCCATAATTTCCATACCAAGACATCCAAAACTGCTCTTTTGTCCATTTTCTCCACATAAGCTGACCCCCTATTTGAAAACACAAGAACCAAACATGGAAGCTCCGGAGGCCCTGAACATTTCTCCCCTCAATGCGCCATATAAAGACCTAGAGTGGTTACCCTTGGCTGACAAATATTTTCAAATTAAAGACTTAACTGGTGACAAAAATCACCTCTAGGGATTTTTCGAAATTAGGAACAGTCACCAAAGTAACTCTGATCTCTATGGAATATGGGAATCCAACCTACCCATGTATTATCTCCCCTCAGTCAATATTTTCCCAGATATTATCCACCAATGTTGTGCCAATTATGAACCCACCCAGAGAGCAGTTATGACTCCATCTGGAACTGTCATCTTTTATATAACTCCTGAGTCCATCAATGAGATGTTACACTCCAAACCCACTCAGCCTCTGGCTCCTCTTTCTATGGGATTCTTGCTTGAGCAGGGCTCTAAACTACTCAATTCAGAGATAACTCATATTGCTCAAACGTTTATGAGACCAGATTTCGAGTCCAAAGTCCCACCTCCCTGTGTGCATGTCTGGTTCAATGAAGCTAGAAGATTCATTATTGATATGATACCCTACATCCTAGGATTTAAGACAAGTGAATATGTTGATGAGACCACCTTAGTTTTGTCGTCCATATTTACTCCAGGACAGTCCCCTGCTGTCAAATATGACTATGCTACTTTCATTGCCAATAAGATCCATGACCAATTCATGAGTCTAGACAAAGAAGGAGTCCTCAAGTACACATCTTATATATATCATCTGTTTCTATATTATAAACCAGATAATTTTCAGTTTCCCATCAGAAAATTGGATTCTAAAGGAGAGCAGAGGTCTATGATCTTTTGGACCTCAGTCTTCCACAATGTCTGTGACTCCCCTTATACATACTATTAATTCATTGACTTGTTTATACATCTGGTCTCCTCTCTACCGATGAAATCTCCTCCTCCTAGACTCTCTGGTGATATGCAGAAGATTTTACAGCTTTCCAGACAGTACAAAATAGGTGATTGGTATCTTTACCAAAATCACACAGAAATCAGATTTTATGGATGTGAGTTGTGTCCTTTCAAATTTCCCAAATATGTACCCATGAGGCTATTTGCATTAGAATATTTCAGGCAGCTTATCAGTGCAGATTTGACCCATTTTTGCAGTGCAAAGAAAAATGCCCAGCTAAGAATAAAAAACCAGCTAGGCCCCTTTATCGTTAATAAGAGGGAAGCATGGGAAGAGGCTGAGAAGATTTTAGGGCAACAACTTAAATTGAAACAAAGTTTTTATTGGGTACCATATGACCCAAATAGCTTTATAAGTGACGGAAAATTAAAAAACAGGCTATCAGCCTATAAACATTTTAGGATCCCTGAAATAGAGCAATTCACTAATCAGGATGAGTGGGTAGAGGGTACATTAATAGAAGAACTTACTCAGCAAGAAGTGATGGAAAAAGCTATGGAAGATCTTGAAAAGACCCTTGACCTGGACTCATTTGGACAGGTATCTTTCAAGTTGCCTCAACAAACTGGAGTGGGTACATCCTCTGCTAGAACTTCACAACAACATGTATAGGAAACCAGTGCACCAGGTACAGGGTTTTCTAAGGGCAAGGAAGTGGTAGGCATAGAGCAACAAGCAATGACTGATCAGCAGGGGAAAATTCCTTCGGTCCAGACCAAAGCACCAGAGGTACCAGCATTACAGACTCCTCTAAATGAGGAAAAGGGCAAGAAAAGTGACAGAGAAGAGGCCTCACCCATCAGTGGACCTACAGAACAGCTAGGTGCAAAAAGGCAAAGACTTAATCCTCTATCTGAAGAGGAAATCATTGAAGAAACAATAGAAAGTCTAAGAGGTGAGAGGGCAACCAGCCCACAAACATCCCCGGTGATAGAAACATCCACCAGCTCTCACAGGTAGGACCTAGAAAGGCAGCATAGTGTGGAAGTTTCATCCACTAGGCTGTGAAGCAAGCAAGGTTCTGATATCAAAAGAACATTCACGGAGATAAAGGCCCAAAATGACCCACCGAGGCTACAACTTTATAATCAGTTTCTCAAGATAGCCCCCACCAACCAAAAAAGGTTAATGTCTGCATATGACATTAAATAAGGTAAAATGATATTGAGCCACTTGAAGCCTAAAGTGCAATAGCCACAATCAGCAGCTAACTACATCAGAACAAATCTGGAGGTCCTTACCAAAGACATTCATCCTATGGACCAGATTGAGCTGCATAAACAAACTGGAGAGATGGTCTACTCCACACTGGCAGATAAAGTGATGCTGGCTCACAAATTGCAGAACTCATTGAACAACACCTCCGCTCAACTGGATTTGGAGAAGGCTTCCTCTCTAGCCAAGGACAACAGGATCAAATCCTTGGAAGATATTATTATTGAACTGTGACATGATCCCAAAGATGCCAAAGGCATAAAGGCATTGATGAAGAAAAATGAAGAGGACATTCCTGCCCTCAGGAAACAATTAAAACTGCCTCCTACTATGCATCCACAAACCCCAGAAGTTGTACAACAGAAGTCAGAGGAGGACATGATGGACCTGCTCATGAGGTTGAATGAAAGATTGAGTGAGACAGAGCAGGCATTGGAGAAAGCACTACAAGAGAAGCAGGGAGAGTCGACCTCCCAGCCACCTGAAGTAGCTCCAACAGTCATAGCTGCTCTTCCTGCAGTTATAACAACAGTACCTCCCACTATCCTGGAATCAACAACAGAAATCACCACAGGTACCTCAACAACATCAATAGCACCAGGCAGCAGTACAGCTTTGACTACATAGCAATTAACAAAGCCATGGAGGAGTTGAAACTCCAAGTATCAGAGCTGAAGCAAGTCAAAGAAAAATTGGCAAAGGTTGAACAGAGTTATGATAAATCCAAGATGAATGTGGCAGAGAAAACAAGGGAGATCAAAGCATTGGAGAACAAGATAAGAGCCTTAGAGAATGATCTCTCTTTGGATAAGCCTCTGGCAAAAATTAGAGAAATTTTGTGGACCAACATCACTCAATCCCTTAGTGATGTGTGGAGGTCTATTCAAACCATTTATGAACAAATTGATTTGATAAGAGTTGCCCAAGTGGAAATTCAGAAAAAAAGAGCCTTATTGGGACAGATGCCTGAGCAAGCTAACAGGCTAATACATTTTTTGAACACCAAGACCAGTGAAGAACTGGAAGCACTGGATATTAGAGAGAGAACAAGCACCATTCTGTACATCAAGAGAGTTTTAACCATGAGAACTCTAATGCAAAATTTGGATAGAAGATGACAGGATGTGCAGGTATAGATTGATTCTTTCACAAAAATATTTACAGTCCTGCATCAAAAAGGTTTGCCAAGTCCTTTGGGAAGTAATGATCATCTGATGAAGCACAAGGACTATGTACATAAATTAAATACATATGTTGCTAATCAAGCTAATGCATCTCCAAGCATTTTAGGAGAGAAGGCACTCCCATCTGGCTAGTCCCTTTATGACAGCTTGGAAAATCTATTCTACATAGAGCATGAGGTAAAACATCTATTCACCATCCCACCTAATTTCTTCAGGTACACAGAGACTGACGAGACTTTAAGAAAGTTGCAAAGACATAAATTACCAGGACCAGAGTGGTGGCAAAGCATGTTAGAGATCCTATAAATTATCTTTGGCCAATTCAAAATTTTGGACCATCTGCTATAATATGGAGAACATAAATAAATCACGCTCATGCGGGTCAAAGTGCTTCATATCATAGTCAAAAAAAAATCTAGCCAAGGTAGAATAACCACCAAAGAGTATCTGTAGAAGACAACTGGGAACCGACTTGCAGCAACTACATCTAGTACATCTCATAAAGACGGATCAACTAGCGCAACATGAATTTACAGCATCTATTTATTGTCTCCTTGTTTTCAAGACTATCTGTCTCTGTCTATGTAAAAGAAGCATTAATTATTATCAGATATTATTCCTTCAGATATTTTGTAAGATATTTGATATTTTTGTATAAATACCCCAAGACGAAGTATTTGGGGTTGGTTGATGGTGGATGTGCATAGTTTTGACTGTAATACTAAACAATTTTGGAAATAAAAAAGTTGTTGGGACCATTGTTGTCAAGCTCACTGCATGAAGAATTGATGCTAGGGACTATGTTATAGAATTTTTGAATCGTTTTTATGGATAAATAAGTCCCTTCTAACTTGTGTCTTACATTTTCTGTGTTTACTATATCATATATGTTTCATGATCTAAATAATAGAGAAAAAGAATAACTCAGAATTTGCTTGTTTGCACTCTGTGTTCAATCTCTGTTATTATTAATGTTTTCTTTAGAATTAGCATAAACAGTGAATTCTTAACTGTTTCCCCTGGTTCTTTCATCTTGAATATTAGCTAAGGAATTCTTAATTTCTCCTTAGCAGTAATCATCCATTTTCCCTCTGTCAACATGATGAAGGATGTTTAATTGAACTCCACCCATTGACTCCATTCCATCTGATTCCAGCCTATAAATTGTTCCATATTCAAGTACCTTGCTCTGTGATAAATCCTCTGGTAAGTCTTTGACTCCATTATGCCCAATGGACTGAAATGTTTCAGTTTTACCTCACTGTGCTATTGAGTCTCCCTCCTTCCAACCAAACTCAAAACAAAACCCTTGTACTTCATAACTAGCCTAATATACCTCAAAACAGAGCTAAGTTATAAAGAGAGAGCCCTCTCTGGATGCAGATTGGCTAGAACCTTTATCTATAAGATTGGTCTGTGGTTACCTCGGCTGCATTCCATTTCCTATAACTTTGGGGAAAAACCTGAGTGATAACAAATGGAACCAAGTTCAATTTATAGATGTGTCTTTCTTACTTCATTGTTCCATTTCTTCACCTTTTCATCTTTTAGAGTTTTCGTTGATGAATATCCCAATGCAAAGTCAATCTTATGACAATGTTTCTTGCACACTCTTCTGGCATCATACAAATGAAATTCTTTGACTGCAAAGTGCAAGTATTCTAACTCTTGTATCTTTGCATTTGCAACCCTGTGGCTCTATACCTCATACAATCTGATCCTCAAAGGGAAAATGGGCCAAGGGGCTTTCTTCCTTCTGTGAAGAACTCCTGACAACCCTTTATTCCATTGATAAGCTACTTCTTGCAGGACCACCTTATTAGTTACATATCGCAACATGATATGAGGAGAAATCTGACATTCAAAGAATCTAACATATGTACCTTCTAATGCAGCAAACCAATATTCGATATCATGTAATGAAATTTTCACGTGATTCATCATGCGAGGATCAATCTCATATATCATCTAAAATATGACTACAAATAAATGCTCTGCAAATAAATGCTCTGCAAATATTTAGTATGCCCTTATGAAATTCAAGTATGACAACACCTTGCAATGGAAGTAAACTAGGAACTTAAGTTGTGGGTTCTAGTTCCAACACATTCTAGAGAATGCATATCGTGCATAGATCCCATCCAATAGAGTGTATACATATAAAACTTTGGTGCCTGGTTTATCCTTAGAGATGATTTAGTCTGCCCAACATGAAGCTACAACTCAAAGGAAATTATATATACCCAATTGAAGATTTTTCCATAGGTAACAACCAAGTTAAGCATAAATATCCAATTTTCTTCAAATACTTCAGCATTCTTTCACCATGTAGCCTAAAGGATATAGTAATAAGGTATTGATACACATCCCTAAGAATCCTAGTTGGATAAACTGTAGATGGGCTGTGCCAGAACTTGGTAGGCTCTCGACAATAAGACTTGATGATTTCAGTTATGTCGAGATCAATCCATTTAGTGTAGAGACTGTTATTGGTGTACTCTGTGGGCTTTAGCATCTTATAATAATTCTACATGTCCTCTCCATAATAGGTGGCAAGTTGTCCACCACTCTGATGAGCCCTAGAAATGGGTAATTATATGGCCTCATTTTGCCTCTTAATTCGACTTAATGCACCATTCTCATTAGTTTATTGCATGTTTTTTATTATATTTAGGCTAAGAGAGTGAATTGGGTTAGTCATTATGCCAAAAAGTCTAATGTGTGCTTTATGCAGATTTTTGGTCAATTTTGAGACAAAATCAAAGGTTTAATGAGCATTTGGCAGCCAAATTCGAGTAAGAACAAGAGAGAGGATTTGTAGGAGGGTGTCCCCTTCATTTATAAACCCTTACCTCGAATTCTCCATCAGAAACTCGAAGCACAAGCAACCACATTAGTGCATCCAAGGGGCAGCCGAGCAAGTAAAAAATGACTGTTGTTTATCTGCAGTTTTGGGAAGTTGAGCTCTGTGGTTTTAGGAGAGTTAATGGAGGCTCAAGTTGTATAAATAGTAGGGCTTAGGTGCTCAGTTTTTTTAGTTGGATTTTAGCCAGTTATTAGTATATTTTCACACTTTTGTGCAACATTGTGTTCAACTCATTTTCGAGTTCCTTTTTTAGAACAGTTTATGTGATGTAACTGCTATTTTTTATGAATGAAGATGAAACAGTTTTTGAGCCAGCACTGGTATCTTTCATAGGGATGAAGCTCTTGGGTTAGGGCCCAACCCAAGCTGCCCAACACCTCCTTCTGTGCATTTATGTGTTTTTGCTTCCATTCATGAGATAATTTCTGTTGCATAGGTTCATTTTACTTTGTTAAATTAGGTTGATTTTTATAATTAGCATAGTTGTTTTTGTATCAATTGTGCAAGTAGGTTGCTGCAGTGATAGAATAAGATTCAAAAAGGCCAATAGCAGGTCTTGATATCCTTTCCCCCTTCCTGGGATTATGATATGAGGTCAAGGCACTGCGACTGCCACCAAAAACACAGTTTTTGCTCTTCCATGCAACTGCTAGTGTGATAACTTGACTTGGAAAAGTTGATATTGATTCATATTCATTTGCTTATATCATTTTCTATTATTCTACCATAGTTCTCTTGCATGCTTTTCTGTTCATAAGGTATTGTTCATCATTTTCTATTTATAGGTCAGAAATTAGGTCAAGCTAGACAAAATTCTGTTTTTAGTTCTTTCTTTGGTCAGTTTTGATAAGTCTGTAGATCTCTTGTAATACATATCAGCTCACCATCCATCCATAAAACATCTAGCACCAACTCACTTCTCATAGATTTCCTAGCTCATTCGCAACATTTCGCCAATCTACCCTAATTTCTGCATTTTTTTCCGATAAAGTTGCTTTCTTGCCATTCAAACAAATCTGACCACCACATTCGTCCCTGACCTTCCTTGACAAGTTCTAGACACCACAACACCTTCATCTAGCCTTCATTTCCATTTTCCCATCATTTTTCCACTTTCAAAACTCCAAAAACAACTTTCGGCTTCCTCCTGTAGATCCTCCTATAGAACCTCCTGTAGATCCCTTGCAGCCTCTTGTAGAACTTCCTGTGAGTGATTTTTCGAAGTCCGATCACTATGAAAGTCTTTAGAAGGGTAATAGGGGCTTTTTAGGACCTATCCACACCTTCATCACTCTCTGCAAAAGCCAACTCCATCTTCCTTTGCCACCAAATCTCTGCACAATCACAACCAGACAAATCACAAGAATAATAATTTCACATAAAAACACTCAAAAGTACAAAAAGATGATTTCTTCTCATTTCTTTTCAAAATTAGCCTGAATAAATGCAATTTACCTTTTCAGTAGTCAATGGCACTCATTTCATTACTTTCCATCTATTTTCTTGCAAAAGTAGGGTTAGTAGGTAAACTAGGGTTTGTGTTTCATTTTAGTTTTCCTTCTCTTTCTGTAAGTAGAATAGCCCATGTAGAGTTAGTTTCCTTTCATCACAGTTAAAAGCTTCTTCTGAGAACTCATAGAAGTTGGCTTAAGCTCCTAGCGAACGTGCGCTACTTGACCAAGTGATAGCCTGCAGTAAGAGCTAGTACTTGTGCATACAACACCGTCGCTTCCAAGTTTGTTACGAACTACCGAGTTGAAAAAGTAAAAAAGGAAGCCCCAGGAATTGCAACATTATTGTTGTAATACTGGAGCCCACCACACTCTCACTACGGAGCACCAGATCTAAATCATAGATGTGTGTTATAATCCATTCAATTACCTCCATACATGGTATGATTAGGAACCTGCATGCAATCTTGTGTATCCTAGAGAGCTTGATGTTGATGTATACTTCCAAATATTCCAAATTTTCTGTAGAAATTCCTTGTATATTTAAATTGATAGTTACAATTTATTAAAACAATACACTTAAATCTACTCTTCCAATTGTTGAAAAAATTAACAATTGCGAAATCAAGAAGCATATAAGAGAAAGAATTCAATAAACGCATTACACAATGATTTCCTGGGGACAACCATAGCTAAAAACCTCTGCTATCTGTTTATTGCATTAATCAAAAAATTTGAGAAGATTACAATGCTTTTCTCAAGCCTTAGTGACCTCTACACTATCTCTATCTATCTCACAACTTCATAGACAAGCCTTGGCCAATACTTAACCAATTTTCTGCTTGCCCAAGTCCCTATTTCTTTGCATTGTTTCCTTGGGAATTAGGTCCTATTAATTAGGTAAATTCCTCAATTTGAATTGCGCAATCCATGTTAGGCCTTCCTCTGATTGCATGCACCACCTATACAATTTGGATGATTATACAAGTGATAGTACACTACCCTTGGACTTCAATCTCAACTGGGTAACTCATAGATCTCACATGCATGAGTTATTTATGACTGAATTATCAATTAACTAGTTGAACACATGAATCAACACTCGACTGTTAGACCTCCTATTTGTTCCTCCAATTGTTGGAACTAGTTTAACTAACTTTAACTCAGTTAGACTGAATTAATTAATTACAACTCAAAATAAACTCAATCAGGGCTCCTATAAAGTTGGATCCACTCTACATGACTCAAGTCAGATCCTCAAATCGAATTAACTGAATGAAGTAATTGAAATTAACTTAGTTAACTTATACAAGTTGTCTTGTAATGTGGAATTACAATTTTTCTCCTAATTTAAATCAAGGGAAAATTAAATCAAGATTTTTCTTGTTGCATTTTCAACACTTCCTCTCAACAAGAAAGGGATCATCAGATACCGCAATCCTACCCCTATGGATCTCAAATTTTCCTCTTGAAAATGCCTAGTTAAGATATCAACATCTTGTTCCTCTGTAGGAATTTAATCTAACAACATGATTCTCCTTTGCACACAATCTCATAGATGGTGATACCATATGTCTATATCCTTGGAATGATTATGTAAAACTAGATTCTCAAAGTGTTTGATACAACTCTGATTGTCAAGTAAATCTCTATAGGATCCATCTGTTGACTAAATAACCCAGCAAGGACCTTCCTCATCGAAATAGCCTCACAAGCTACTTGACGAGAAGCCATGTACTCTTCTTTTTCTAAACTAGGTGCAACTGATATCTGCTTTCTGTTGTACCAAGAAACTGTTGTTGACCCAATACTGAAGATTCCCCCTGATGTGCTCTCCTTGATTGATGGAATCCCTACCCAATCTGCATTTGTGAATCCTTGAAGCTTCACTCCCTCTATTCGTTTATACCAAATACAAAACTGAATGGTTCCTCTAAGGTATATCAACACATGTTTAGTTGTATTTCAATAGATTTTGGTTTGATTAACCATTGCTTGAATAATATGGCTAACTACAAAACACATGTTCGATCGTGTGTTCACCAAGTACATAAGTGAACCCACAAGCTACTTGTAAATGGTAGCCTCTACTACTTCACCTCAATCCTTTCTCCAATTCCCTATTACAGGAGTCTCCTTGGGCTTTCTACTCTCCATGTGGAACTTCTTCAGTATCTCATTGGCATACTTTCTCTGAGAAAAAACAATTCTCCATCTCCTTCCAATACTTCCATACTGAGAAAATAATGCATGATCCCGAGTTCCTTCATCTTGAATTCTCTTGCAAGATCCTCTTTGCAATATTTGACTAGCTTCTTATCACTTGTTAGAATTAAATCATTGACACATAATACTATAATCAATAATTTACCTTCAACCACAATATGGTAAATGTTTGCATCTAATTGACATTTGGTGAAGCCCAACTTGGTGAAATAAACTTCGATCCTAGTGTGCCAAGCACAGGGTTCTTATTTCAATACATACAATGCTCACTTGAGTCTGCACACATTTGAGTCTCTGCTGAAGGTATCAAATCCTTTCGGTTGCTCTATGTACATCTCTTATTCAATCACTTCATTAAGGAAGTGTGTCTTCACATCCATGTGATGTATCTCCCATCCCATTTGCATTGAAAGTGATAAAATAGATTTGATTGAAGAGTATCTTGTTACTGGAGCAAAGGTCTCCTCGTAATCAATTCCATCCACCTGAGAGAACCCCTTGGCCACAAATCTGGCCTTGTGTTTCTCAACACTCCCATATGCTACTTGCTTCACCTTATAGATCCACCTAGAACCTACCACTGACTTTTCCTCTAGCCTTGGGACAAATTATCAAGCACCGTTTCCAATAATGGAATCATATTCCTCTAACATGGCATTAATCCATACTGGTTGTTGCACTTATTCCTCGAATGGGGATGGCTCAATATCTACACTCTCTCGCATTAGAGCCATGTAGCTAGTGTACTGATCTAGTGACCTCCTCTACCTACACTGCGATGTGGGTTTTCCCATATTAGATCTAGAATCATGCATCACTCTTTAAGATTCTCTTGTACACTTCCTTCCATATTTGGATGTTTTTTCATGAGTGGGTGCTTCCACTCTCTTCTCCTTTGCTTGTGGCTTCTCCACATGATCCTGAGGTTCTTCCTTTGAAGCTAAAGTTCCTCATCTACATGTAATTGAAGTTCCCTCTCAAATGGAACATCTCATGGCCTTCTCTTCATCAAAATTCACATCTACAAGTCATCCTGTGAGATGGCAGGTACACCCAATAGTTGTTAGTTGTATCATTGTACCCCACAAAATTCTCCCAACTTGGTTTTCAACTCTGGCTTTTTTCTAGCATCCTCGGTAACATGACAGTAAACTGATGAATCAAAGATACTGAAGTGTGACATATCTAGTTTCTTCCTTGAAAACTTTTCTTCAGGTGTACTCATCCCAAGAATATGATGATGACTCTTATTCACATATATTATTGTGTTGCATGCTTCAACCCATAAGTGTAACGATAGGCCCTGATCATGTAACATCGCCCATGCAACTGCCACAATACTTATGTTATTTCTTTCAGCCACTCGATTCTGCTATGGGTTATGGGGTGCTATTAACACCCGTTGAATGCATTTTGATGCACAAAATTTCTTAGACTCATTTGACACATATTTTCTACCGTTATCGCTCCTAGGAGCCTTCACTTTCCTACCAGTGCCTTTCTCAAAAAGTGCTTTAAATTCACAAAATTTTGGGAATGTATGGTTTTTCCTCTACATGAAGAATATCCAACACTTACGTGATAAATCATCTACAAATATCACATAATACCCGTGCATGGTCATGGAAGTTGTCGAGAATGGTCTACACACATTTGAGTGAACTCATTCAAGGATCACTTGTGCTTGACTTTTCTTATCATGAAAGGTGGCCTTGCTCTACTTCCCTAGTTTTCACGCTTTTCATGTATCTCATTGCTCTAGTGAACCTTTGGGAAGTACTATATAAATTTGCTGCATGATATTCAAGGCTCCATGGTGCACATGGCCAAGTATCCCATGCCATAATTAACAAATGTCTTGGCTCTGCATCTTCTATGATTTCATGCTCAAAGCAACACAATCTTCTAAATCAAATGTGTAGAGGTTCTTCACCCAAACCCCAATCTAATTCACTTGTCCTATATCTA
Organism: Pinus taeda; assembly: GCA_000404065.3. NCBI lineage: Eukaryota > Viridiplantae > Streptophyta > Pinopsida > Pinales > Pinaceae > Pinus > Pinus taeda. Next base: position 72,101 of record APFE030408146.1, read on the forward strand.
TGTGATAAAGGAAATCCTTTCATTTCCTAAAAATCACATCATAGCCACGATCTTCCAGCATAACAACTGAAACTAAATTTTTCTTCAAACCCAAAACACACATGACATATTTTAATGTGAGAGGAGAACTAGACTCACTCTAAAAAGTAATAGTATCGATGCTACTCATGCTATACTTTCCATCATATCCCATCTCGATGTGCATCTAGAGGTCCTTCTCCTCCAATTCATTGAAAATTTCTTTGTTGCTAGTCATATGGAATGAGCCTCCACTATCCAGATACCACACATTGCCCATCACGAATTTCACCATGCATGCAATGAGGATGAAATCCAAATCAAATTGTGAAACTAGATATTCACCTACCACTCCACCCGAGGGCTTCTTGCCGACCTTCTTATGAAAACACTTTGTGGCATAGTATCCCAACTCATGATAATGAAAATGTTTAATCTTTGACAAGTCGTTCTTCTTTGCAACCTAACTAGAATCCCCTTTGGATTTGGATTTCTTACCTTTCACTTTATTTTCCTTCCTGGCCAAGACACATTTCTCCTTATCATCATGCTTGGATGAGGTTCCATCTCTGATGTTTCGCCTGATCTCTTCTTGCACCAAGTTGGACCACAATTTCTCCCACTTTGGTAGATGCTTCCCCCCCCCCACCCATTTACCGAATCCTGGTAGGTGTGCCAGATATTTGGAAGGTCTACAAGTTCTAGGCTAACCAAATCATCTTTAGAAACTATAATACCAATGCTCCCAAGCTCATCTCGACATTGGGGGAACCTCCTCAAGAAGTGTGGTGTTGTGTCACCCTTCTCCATATTAATATTCTGAAGCTTTTCCTTCAGAGCTAGCTTCTTGTGGTCACTGTTGTTATGAAAGAAGTATACCAAGGCTTGCCAAATTATATATGGTGTATCCTTCTTGTGGAGATTCGATACAATATGATCTCGAACTCCTAGTATGATCCTCCTCACCTATGCCACACATTTCTTCCACTCTGCTAGATCTTGAGAACCATCTGTTAGAGGCTTAGAAATAACATTGTCTATGAATTCCTTCAGCCCATTGTCTTCCACATTGCCTCCATCCTGTCCTTCTAATAAATATAATTCAAGCTACCCTCAAGGGCGTACTTGAGTCTCAATCCATATAAAAACATCCTGCTAGCTATGAAGAATGATCTTGGAAATTTGATTTCACCTGCAAAGAAAAACTCATATTCTTCTCTTCTAGTGCGATTTCAACTCTGATACCATGTATAAATTCCTTGTAGATTCAAACTGCTAATTGTAATTTACTAAAATAATAGACTTGAATATACTCTAGCAACTACAAAAAGAATTAATGATCGTGAAATCACAAAGCATAAAAGAGAAATAATTCAATAAACACATTACACAATGATTTCCTGTGGAAAGCCAACTAAAAACCCTTGCTATCTATATATTGCAATAGTAAAAAAATATGAGAATATTACAATGCATTTCTCAAGCCTGAGCAACCTCTACACTATATCTATCTATCTCACAACTTCTTAGACAAGCCTTGGCCAATACTTAACCAATTTTCTCTTGCCCAAGTTCCTATTTCCTTGCATTATTTACTTGGGAATTAGCCTCTATTAATTAGGAAAATTCCTCAATTGGAATTGTGCAATCCATGATAGTCTTTCCTCTAAATTCATGCACCACCTATACAATTTGGATGGTTATATAACTGATAGTACATTTCCCTTGAACTCAAAGCTCAATTGGGTAACTCATAGATCTCACATGCATGAGTTATTTATGGCTGAATTACTAGTTAACTTGTTGAACCCATGAAGTAACAACACACTGTTAGACCTCCTATTAGTTCCTCCAATAGTTGGAACTAGTTTAACTCACTTTAACTCAGTTAGACTAAATTAATTAATTACAACTCAAAATAAACTCAACCAACGATCCTATAAAGTAGGAGCCACTTTACATGACTCAAGTTAGATCATCAACTCAAATTAACTAAACCAGCTAAGTCAAATTAAACTAGTTAACTCGTACAAGTTGTCTTGTGATGTGGAATTAATTTTTTTCTCCTAATTTAATTCAAGAGAAAATTAAACTAGGATTTTTCTTGTTGCATTTTCAACATTTTCAGAGAATTGTTTCATCATGAATGTGTCATTTTTGTCTTTCCAAGTGATTTTAGTGGATTTCTAACTTATACTACTTCTTCAATGCTTGCTTCTGAAGCTTCTTTTGAGGCCACTCGATGTGTAGCAAGAGGTATCATTCCAAAAAAATGATTAAAGAGTAAGGAGACTAGTTGCTTAAACACCTGTATGTGGAAGCACACTCATAGTGAAGATTATTAGCTTCAAAAAATCTTGTATTTATTACATAAAGTAATTTAGTAGATCATATTAAAAAATCCATAAAATGTAGCTGACAATATAATCATATCAATGATGAGACATGGTTACTTTTATAAGGAAGAAATCGACATGAAAACAAGGAGGGCGCATTGTTGGACCACTAAGGGAAGTTCAAGGATCACTTGAGGCTTCAAGGTGTGCTCATGCTCTCAAAAAATATAGAGATATCATCAAGGGCTGAGGGTGCACTATAGAAGCATGAAGGAAGATCATTCGTGAGCTTAGGATGTGCTTAAGCGCTTAGAGAGGCTAAGAGGGTGCAAGGGCACACTCTGAAGGGATAAAGGGTAAGGATTTAGGCCTTCATGGTGTGCTCATGTGCTCAAGAGGGAAATAAGGGTGAAAGGGAGTATGTTGAAGAGACAAAGGGGAAAATTCTCATGTGTTCAGAGTGCGATCATGCGCTGAAGGAGGGCATAGTTCTTTGTGCTAAATGAATGTGCTCTTGAGGAAAACTTGTCTTTCTGGGCAAAATTTTCTTTGGTAGTCGGGTCTTTTCTTCTAGGAATGCACTCCGTCTTGGAGAGAGTTATCACAAAAAATGATCAACTATCCATACTAGGTGGATTGAAATACACCATGTAGGATTAATTTTACCATATTAAAATCACTTTCACCATGGGAAATAATTTAGTAAACAATTTTTATCAAATTATTTTATGATTAAAATAAAAACGCCATGAGAATAATTGAATTAAACTATTATTTATTTAATTTTCTCTAGGAATAATTATTAAATCATTGTTTGATAATTATTCCTTGTTACATTTGACTAAATATCCTAGGAATAATTGTTAAATCACTATTTATTTATTATTCCTTATTTCCATTATTGGAATAATTGTTAAATCACTATTTAGTAATTATTTCATTTTCAAACCATTCTTAATCCTCACGAAATAATTAATAAATCATTTTATTTGTTAATTATTTCTAAATAAATTTATTTGACCATTTTAAATATATTTTCCCTCCAGAAAATATAATAAAGTATTCCTAACAGTTAGATCTTGATTTGGTCAACATTATTTTATTATTCTCCATTTTTTTAATTAACTCAATACTTTGTTATTCTCCATTTTTTTAATTAACTCATTTTTTTAATCCATTCTTCACCATGATCACTATCATCATCACCATTATCATCTCTTTTCACTTAAGCTCCCATTTGAATTCTCCGCATTGTTTTGGGTTTTTTACACATTGAGAGAGAGAATCGATTATTGAAGCATCAAGGACATCAAGGGTCACATCCTACGGAGGGGGATTTTCAGACCCTTTTTGTATATCTCCTTCACCAAGTGTTATTAATAAAATATTTACTCATTTTAAAGTCTTTCCATTTGGGTTATTGCATTGGATATATTATAATATATATATATATATATATATATATATATATATATATATATATATAATTATATAATATATATTGTTGGTTGTTCTTTTGGATCATATAAGCTTTTCTGTTGTAGGTTTTCCAATTTTTATTATAGATATGAAGAGTAAGCAACCACAAATTGTTGTTAGGGTTACTTGTCATCTAGTCACTTAAGTGAAGTGTTTTTGGGAGACCTTCCAAGAAATTTCACACTAATAGAATGGCTCAAGGAAAATTTCAGCAATAGGATAGAAAGATAAAAATGTTGATAGGAAAGATCTACAAGTTTTTATAGATTTTGTTGCAATCGTGACTAGAATATGAAGAGTTATAGAATGTGAAGAGTCACAACCTGCAATAGAAATTTGACACTTGTAAAAGAAAAAGTGAATTGAAACCAAAGTAAATAAACTGAAAAGAAGTAAAAAACCGACAAGGAAAGCAATATCAATAGTAAAAACATCAAAGGAAAAAATATAACTGACATGCAAAAACTTACTTGGAATGAAGATCGACAAAGAGTTCCTTGATCCAAACATGTGCACTCAGCCTAGAATGAGAGTGATTATGAGAAAGAATGATTGAAAACATTGATTATAAAAGATTACATGAAAATCCAATCCATGCATGCTTTCCACTTGTCAATGGATGGATGAGTGAGTTAGTGAAGGAAAGTGGGCTCCCATTTTCTAGGGGTGCACCTACTAGCAACAAGAAAGGGAATGCATGAGTTTAAAAGGGCGCGAGTCTTCGTGTCGAAGGAGTGAGCTCATGTCGATGGTGCTTTGGCTGAGCATGAAAGAGTGTGCTCCATTAGGGCACAATTTATCAGCTCAAAGGAGTGTGCTCAACTAGAGTGAATCTCTTCATCATCTTGAAGTGCACTTTTGCTAAAGAAAGTTCTTTTCTTTTCTTTTTTAGGCTTTTGGATGGTGAATAAAGCTAGTTACTAAGTCAAGAAAAGCTATGTATTGACCTATATTTGGGAAATATAACATAATCACTTCTAAATTTAAGGTGACGAGCTTAGAAAACATTGAATTAGGAGGATAAGGCACTTAAACACTTTCGGCTTCCTCATGAGTCAAACAACGTCGAAAAATAGAGTATGCCCCCAGACGATAAAGAGTATCTCCAATAATTTTGAATTGCTGGGATTGGAATCGGACTTTCCGGTGGTCGAATCGTGAAAGATCGGGCCGAAAGGTTTGGGTTTGGAGATAAGTGATGATATATCCATACCACGGATCTAAAGTACTGATCAGAAACAAGGATTCGTCTGCAATGGGCTCCTCCGCCACAGTTTCTGTATCAACACGCAGGAAGTCACACATAAGTTCCGCAAAAAATAATGATTTCTTTGACTTGGAATTTTCAAATTCCAAATCAAACTCCTGCAAGATGACAATCCATTTGGAGTACTTGCCCCCCAGCAACTGTTTGGTCAAAATATAGATCATGGGGTTGCAATAAGAAATGACCCTAGTTTTGCGTAATAAAATGTAATGACGAAATCGTTGGACAGCTTGAACAACTGCCAATGCCAATTTCTCCACATGTGAAAATTTTAGCTCAGTTGGATTCAACGTGCGACTAAGGTAATATATCACATGTTCCATATTGAATTCATCTTCGTGAACTAATACCATTCCAATGGTGGAATAGGAAGCGACGAGATACAGGTAGTAGTCTTGGTTGTAGTTGGGAGGATGCAACAGCGGTGTATGGGTCAATGCATGTTTTAAAGCATCGAAAGATTTCTCAGCTATCTCATCCCAAAAGAATGAAGTATTTTGTTTCAACAACCGGGTAAAACCCTTGGTAATCTCGGCGTAGTTAAGGATAAATCGACGTAAAAAGTTTGCTTTCCCTTGCAAACTTTGGAGTTGGCGAAGACTCGAAGGAGGAGGCAATTTTATGATAGCTTTGACCTTCGAAGGATCGACGCGAATGCCGGCTTTTGAAACTACAAATCCCAGTAATCAACCTGTTTCAATACAAAACACACACTTGTGGGGATTCAACCGAATTCGATAATGCCTACACCTCATGAAGATTGCTCGTAAATGGATGAGGTGATCAGCTCTATGTAAGGAATGAGTAGGCAAGTCATCAAGATAGGGTTGCACAATGTGTTTTATATCATGAAAAGCGTAAGACATAGCCCATTGAAAAGTTGCGCCGGCGTTCTTAAGGCCAAAAGGTAATTTGCAATAAGCAAACGTTCCCCATGGACAAATGAATATCATTTTTGGTTGATCGGCAGGTAGAATATTGATTTGATTATAGCCGGAAAAGCCATCCATAAAGGAGAAAATTTCACTGTCGGCACAATCATCAATAATTTGATCAATATAGGGTGTAGGGTAATTGTCCTTTGGACATGCTCGATTAATATCCCTATAGTCGATACAGATTCTTATTGTCCCTTGCTTTTTATTCACGGGAACAATATTCGATACCCAATCCATTAACGAGATTGGACAAATGAAACCTGCTTTCAACAGTTTTTCAACTTCTACTTTAATTGCAGCAGCTTTTCTTGGGTGAATCTGACGCAAACGTTGTCGAACGGGTTTAGCGTCCGGGTAGGTTTTAATTTCATGAATTACGATTGATGGATCGATTCCTAGCATCTCCTCATAGGACCAGCAAAACACGTCGCAGAATTCTTGAAATAGGTCCTTGTATGTTTTAATCTCATCGTCTGTACAAGAGGCACCTATATGAACGTTTTCAATAATTCCAGGCTTAACCGAAATGTCAAGGGGAATAGTTTTAGAAATATTTCCCAAATTTAACTTGGAATTAGGATGTTTCATTGGATTATGAGCGTCCTTAACATATTCAGTTGTAAAGATTGATGAAAAATCATTTTCAAAACGATCGCTCTCAGGTAAAAACGAAGATCTGTGATGTAGATCTTGCCATGGTAACTCATCGACACATAGCATTTCACGAATTTGCTCATCTGATTGAACAAGTTCGGAAAACGTTTTTAATTCCGAGGTTGATGTTGAAAATGAGTCTTCATGGACTTCGTTCATTAAGTGGATTTGGGTTGATGTTGGGTCGGAAAGCGACTGCACTGTCCCATATGCAAATTCATATGGACTCAAAGGCATAAGAGTACCAAATGAGTCTATCTCAGTTTCAGAAGGGATAATCCAAGGATCATCATTAACGATGGTTCCTGAAGAAATCATATGAATTGTTGCAGTAGAAGACGATGCGTTGATAGGAGGGAAAGGAAAAGTGTCCAGTAAACCAGAATCTTTAACTAACCCTACACCAACATCCTTATAAGGGATCGTCGCTTTGCCAACATGCTGAATGCTCTCAACAGAGGCTGGGGCGGATAAAAAGTATGACAACTGGTCTATAGTTACGATCTTTCCATTGTGAGGGAAATTTATAAGCTGAAAGACCGATGAGACAACAGCTGTCATAGCGTAAGACCAACTACGACCCAAGAGAAGGTTGTAATCTAGAGGGGCATCAAACACCTCCACATCTAGATTAACAATTTTACCTTCAACCCCTATAGGTGGATCCTATAAAATGCTGAAAGGATGAAACCCACGGCCATCAAAGGCCTTAAGAATCGTTGGGGATTGATTTAGTGAAGGAGAACCAAGCGATCTCCAACACTGTATCGACATAATGCACGTGGAAGCTCCCTCGTCAATCACAGTCCTATGAACAGGTTTGTTTTTTACTATCACTGGAATCTGGACAACCATTTGATGAGGTAAACGCGGTGCACTGTTTTCTAGATCGAAGATTATAAGGTTTGGGTCCTGAACATCAATAGCTCCTATAGCCGACAAAAGTAATTTGCACTGTGCTGGACATGATTGTAGGACTTCCAAAGCCGACATTGTTGAGGGTGAAACAGCTAAATCCTCAACAATGTTATAGTTCTGAGCTGCTCTCGCATGTGGATTGAAAGCAGACTTTCGAAGTATACCCTTGGCGGGCGGTTTGATTACGAAGTCTGGATTAGGTTTCTCAATCTGTAGTGGATCAGAACCGGGAGCTGAGGTTGATGGATTTGAATGAGAAGATTATGCTTCTTTACCATCAACAAGACTTTTACTGCCATAATCTTGCAATCGAGTCGCAATCCTAACATGGGACATCATCAATATGGGTTCTTCATTGGCACCGGAGGATGAACCTATCATCTTATTGTCTTGAGCTGGAAAAGGATCCTTCAAGACAACAGGAGTTTGGGAACCTTTGACAATTTTTGCAACTTCTGCCCGATGAGGGCAGTCTCTCGTATAATAGTCTTCATCGCAGATGAGACACGGATAATGAGGTTTGCATTTTTCATCAGTGGGTTCCGCTTTTTCGGGTTTCTCTTTATTCTTCTTCTTCCCTTTCTTCTTACCACCGGTTTTTGATTTAGCTGTAGATGACTCTACAACGTGAATATCAGCGGAACGTTTTGCGGAAGACTCTCCTGTCGGGGAATCTAACAAGGTTATTATAGGAGAAAAATTCTTAGAATATTTCTTCTTACTTTTAGTATTTATCGTGCCAATCATACCATCAGCAGCATGAGACCCTGAAGGAGCAGCAGCGATTTGATTTTGTTTAGGTAGGTCGGGGATATTCTCGTGTAACGTACCTGACTGAGTATAAACTAAGTCAAGGTACTGCGCTTGAGCAATGACTTTCTCTTCGGTAACTACTCCGGCTTTAGCGACATCTTCAGTGATCTTGGGAAATAAGGATTTTACAAATCATTCAGCGAAGATCTGATCCAGGATATAAACCTTCACTAAACGCTGTCGACATCTCCATTCATGGATATGATCTGAAATGTAAGTGGACGTCGACTACTTTAACGAAGTTAAGAGCTCCGTGCCATTGTCATATCTGACTGGCAACTGAAAATGAGTTAAAAACGAGGTAGCTAACTGACTAAAGTTATAAAAAGTGGCTCGCGGTAACTCGATGTACCATTTGGCCACAAGACCAATTAGAGTGCGTTGAAAAAGACGTAATCGAATAGAATCATCTGAAATGGAGTTAGACGCACACCAGAGATGATAATTCATCACATGGTTTGACGTGTCCTCTCCTGGTTTACCTTCGAATTTAGGAATATCACTGGGAAACTTATGCGGAATTGGCGGCTAGTATTGAAGATAGTTAATGGGATCGTTCGTAAGGCACGTCAGGTCAGGCAAGTCCAAAGTTGCGATAAATAGTAACTGACGATTAGGGTCTCTAAAACTTGGGGTCTGCAGACCAGCCCCAGGAGGAGGATATCCAGGATAGCTAGGAATGGGAATCGCGTTCGGGATATTTTGACCTCCTGGAAAACCAGGATTAACCGGACCATACTGGGGTTGCTGAGGTTGATGATATGTATACCCAGGGTATGGTTGATACTGATAGGTTGGTTTTTGTGCGGCAGGACCGTATTGATACTGTCCTTGGTACGGAGGTTGATTAAATTGAGGTTGAGAAGTGACAACCGTACTTCCTACAGGCATCAGAACCGAAGTCTAGACCGTAGATCCAGACTGAGGTAAAGATGTCTGAGGAGCAGATACAGGAACAGTAGAAATCGGAGCTGCCGATACTCCAGAAGAAGGTGGGGTGGATGGAGTAGATGTTGCAGTAGTTACAGCAGACGTTTGAGACGGAGTACGAGGCGTACTAGGTCCAGACTGAGAAACTACAGAAGGTGCAGAAGTTTGAACAATAGACTAGACAGGTTGCTGAGATGGACCAGAAACCAAGGGTTGTCTAGGTTGAGATGACGACTGCACATTCGGTTGCAAGACCTGCTGGGATTGAGATGGATCCCACACTAAATTCGTTCTGGGGTATGGACCCATAACAGGTTGAGGATATTGAGGACCATAACTGAGTTGTGGGTAGGGTTGATAATATGATTGACCAGAAGGCGGTTGGTAATCTTGAGATGGGTACTGACCTTGGGGTTGATAACCCTGAGGCACGTACTGATACTGGGGTTGACCTTGAGGTACATATTGATATTGAGTTTTATTTTGGGGTGCATATTGATATTGAGGTTGACCTTGGGGTACATATTGATACTGAGGTTGACCTTGGGGTACATATTGAGTTTGGGGTTGACCTTGAGGAACGTATTGTCCCGTAGGTATGTACTGTCCTTGAGGTTGTCCCCCAGGCGCAAACTGAGTACCATGAGGTTGCCCCCCAGGCATATACTGGGTACCCTGAGGTTGCCACCTAGGCACATAGTGAGTACCTTGATGTTGCCCCCCAGGCGGTAACTGACCACCTTGAGGTTGAGAACATGACATCATTAGAATATCTTCTACACTCAACGGTTTAGTACCACTACTTCCAGTTAACAACTTCTATTCGATAGGTTGAGGAGATGCTCCCAAAAAAGTACCAGAAATGGACTGATACCCAACGGGAACAGAAAGACCACCGTACAAATAGGCTTCCGGAGATTGAGAAAACATGGATGACGGACTAGACATATTCAATGCAGGATAGAAATCTCTAGGTGCTGGGTGATAAAAAATGCGAGGTGGTGAAAAACTTAGTCCCGTATTTTCAAAAATATTAGTCAGTGAACGGTACCAAGCACTATTCCTAGGTGGGCTATAAAAAATCGATTCACGCTCCCTAAGGTCTGAGATAGGTCGATCTTCTGGAAAAGGAAAGCTTTCTTCAATGTCCGAAATGGCAAGCTCTTCAATAGCTATGGGTCCAGAAGGAAGATCTTCGGTAATTACGGTTTCTACCCTAGGAGAAATAGGACCACTAGGAGATGGAGAAACAAACTCTGATACGAGAGTAGCTGCAACTTTAGATTCAGGTTCAGATACTTCAGGTTCTTCACCTATATCACTAGTAGATGCAATACTACTAGTAACTTCTGAAATTACTAACGGTTGAGAATCAAAATATACTACCAAAGAAGGTTCTCCTTCTTCAGGTGACCCACTTCTATCACCACTAGGATACACGAGGACTTTCAAGCCTTCAAGCTGACTCGGTACGTCCTGAGGAGGTTGACCCCAAAGTCTACGGTATGTCCTCAGTAACTTAGCCACGTTAACAAACTCATGGGATTGGCCCCGAAGTCGACGGGAATGCCTCGGTAATTCAGCCACAGTTAAAGACTTTTAACTACTTCACACGCAAACAAAGTAAAATCTCAATGAAAACCACCTAAAGTCTCTAAAGAACCAAACAAATTGAATCACATGCC